>SJYX01015581.1:709668-735244 GCA_006410675.1 Oreotragus oreotragus
TGTGAAGAAAGCTGAGTGCCGAAGAATCGATGCTTTTGAACTGTGGTGTTGGAGAAGACTCTTGAGAGTCCCTTGGACTGCAAGGAGATCCAACCAGTCCATTCTGAAGGAGATCAGCCCTGGGATTTCTTTGGAAGGAATGATGCTAAAGCTGAAACTCCAGTACTTTGGCCACCTCATGCGAAGAGTTGACTCATTGGAAAAGACTCTGATGCTGGGAGGGATTGGGGGCAGGAGGAGAAGGGGACGACCGAGGATGAGATGGCTGGATGGCATCACGGACTCAATGGACGTGAGTCTGAGTGAACTCCGGGAGATGGTAATGGGTAGGGAGGCCTGGCGTGCTGCGATTCATGGGGCCGCAAAGAGTCGGACACGACTGAATGACTGAACTGAACTGATTACGAATTAGCACACTCATCTGTTCATCAGTGTTTCTAGATATACAGTGTTTTTACCAACCAAATATTAATGTGTTATTTGCTACTTAGTTACACAAGTATATATAATTTATGAAATTTATGTACTGTCTTTATAATAATAACTCTAAGTTGGGTCTTTAATAATGAACCTGCTAATCATAATTTCCACTGACTTTTCTGCAAAATGTAATTGTTCAGCAGATTTTCAAGGGGCTGATCAGCTAAAGCCAAGTGCTATATGTGTAGTAAGAAGGTGAATAATACATATTTTTGTTTAAGAAGGTAAGTGATATATACTTATGAGTGAATAAATGCAGAAATTAAAGCACATGGATCTTTAGGGTTTACACTCACTTCAGTAACTAATCTACACCAGGTTTATTTTATTATAAATGATGGAATCTGCTATTCTCTTCTTGATGTACAAATCTTACTTCATTATAGGCTGCAAGAAGAGGAAATTAATATGGCAAAAATCAGTTATGCTCAAAAAACTATATGGTCATATCCTAAGATTTCCCCACTTCAAAATTGTTTAGTCACTAAGTCATGTCCAACTCCTTGCAACCCCATAGACAGTAGCCTACCAGGCTCCTCTAACCATGGGATCTCCTCATCTTGCCTGGGGTTTCCCAGGCAAGAATACTGGAGTGGGTTGCATTTCTTTCTCCAGAGGATCTTCTTGACCCATAGACTAAACTCATGTCTACTGCTTGTCAGGTAGATTCTTTACCACTGAGCCACCTGGGAAGCCCTCACTTTATAATAACAGATCTTAAAAGAAACACTGCTGGTATATTCTAGCTAACTAGAGTATAGTCAAAACAAATTTAAATGAAAACTATAACACCATTTGATTTACATAATAGGTCTTATAAAATCCCGAGGATCAAATTAAATGATTTACAAATCCTACTGAGAAGGCTGAGCATTGAAGAAATGATGCTTTTGAACTGTATTGTTGGAGAAGACTCTTGAGAGTCCCTTGGACAGCAAGGAGATCAAATCAGTCAATCCTAAAAGAAATAAGTCCTGAATATTCATTGGAAGGACTGATTTTGAAGCTGAAACTCCAATACTTTGGCCACCTGATGCAAAGAGCTGATTGGTTGGAAAAGACCCTGATTCTTGGAAAGACTGAAAACAGGAGAAGAAGGGGACGGCAGAGGACAAGATGGTTGGATGGTATCACTGATTCAATGGACATGAGTTTGAGCAAGCTCCAGGAGATGGTGATGGACAGGGAGGCCTGGCGTGCTGCGATTCATGGGGTCACAAAGAGTCGGACAAGACTGAGTGACTGAACTTAACTTAACTGATGCATCAAGTCGAGAAAACATAACTTTTATATAGTTGATCTAGATAATATTTAAGAGCAAAAAAATCCATGATTTAAGATCATTATTTTTTTATGAATGATTCAATTCAATATCAATTGGTTATTAGCTATAACCTGAATTTGGGAATTTCTTTAAAAATGTCAACATTAATTTNTAACTGAAGCATCAAGTCGAGAAAACATAATTTTTATATAGTTGATCTAGATAATATTTAAGAGCAAAAAAATCTATGATTTAAGATCATTATTTTTTTATGAATGATTCAATTCAATATCAATTGGTTATTAGCTATAACCTGAATTTGGGAATTTCTTTAAAAATGTCAACATTAATTTCATAAAAATACCCACATTTCTTCTATCCTTATCTTTATACTTGCATACACATGGTTGAGGTTAGTTTATTAAACACCCTTAGAGAACTATTTTCTCTCTCAAAAGATTTTAATGGCTGTTTTAAAAAGTGGTACTGTCTTTCCACAGATAGCTGTAATGTGGCAGTTAGTTTAATGAAAGACCAGCAAAATTTCCTGACTGTGTCAGTCAACAGACTCAGTTGAATACTTTGGCGCATCAACCATATACTTGCCTTTGAGACCAAGTCATTTGTGCCTACACCAGCTGGAATGCTGGATACTGGCCAGTCACAGTTTACTATTTACCATGGAATTGCCTTGGAGAGTGAAAGGGAACTACCTTGCTCAAGTTCACACATGTCTCTTGGGATGGCACTCACCCAATGATCACCAGAAATGAAAGGAACCTAGAGTAGTTGGATGCGGTAGAAGGTGGGAGTATAGTTCCAGAGAAAGTGGACATATGTATACCTATGACTGATACATGTTGATGTACGGCAGAAGTATGTTTTACAATATTTACAGTATTGTAAAACTGAAAATTTTTAATGAATACAGTAAAACAGTTATCTTCCAATTAATTTTTTTAAGGCAACATGAAAAAGAAAAGCTCCAGGTCCTGCCCAATCTGAAACATTTCTGATGGGTCATCCCAACTCCAGAGATCCCTGTGGGATATACTAACGCCATGGTTGGAACTCTATTGCAATTCTCTTCCCTGTCTACAATCCTGCTTCCTTCTGATGCTTCTCACAGATGCTATTCATGAGGTATCCCTCATACCCCTTCTGCAAAGAAGTCTTTGACTCAGTCTGTCCCAGACAACCCACACTCAGATGTCTTCTGTGTTGGAAGAGGACAATAGGATCAGAGATCTGATCCTCAGACAGTCTTCTTTCTAGAGAAATGAGTGTGAGGAGAAAAGCTGATAATTTTTTTCCTCAGGCAGAATAGTTACGTTAGAGTCAACTATGGAAAAAAATAGCTAGTTACTTTACTTCAACTGCAAGAATGCAAATCAGCATTCTGGAAGAGGCAAGGAAATATGAGTCAAGTGATGAAATTGAAGAATACTAAATTAAAAGCTTAGTGCCAGCATTCTCAGTGTTTATGGGTTGACCATTCTTCCCAGAACTCTAGGAAATATTGACATACTGGATTTTATCATTCAAAATATAAATCACTTTTATCAGCAAGCAAGTGCCTATATTCCATAAAGGCAATAGAAATCACACTTGATTTAAAAAAAAAAAAAGGCTCTATAGTTCTAAAAAGGCTGACAGTTTTTCTGTTAGGATTTGTTATGTTTTCATTTATTATGTAAATAACTGCAAGCTCTCCTTGCAAATGCCAAAGGGTTAATAAAACTTAAACTTCAGAAAAAATTAGCTCTTATTTTCTTCTCAGAAAATTTATAAAAATCCTCCTTATGTGAATTTAATAGAACATCTATGTGCAACAGAAGCATAGTTTGAGAGATCATGACTAAGTACAAACAAGCTTCCTAATGAGGGAAAGCAGTGAGGAGAGTTAGACTAGTTTGGATGTTTGGTTTATGGATTATGAAAAGATAACGTTCAACTACTTGGAGTCCATCATGTTTACTGATGCAGTAGTTAACATATTTATATAAAAAATATATGTAAATATAACATGTATGTTTTCAAATTTTTCAACTGATTATTTTAATAATGTTGGCTAATTTTTCACACCTCTAAATTTTGTACTATCCAAATGTACAAGCAACCCTTATCAATGATATGAAAAGAGAGCTTTTTGTCACATAATTATCTATTGCAAGAAATCACAGAATATGCTGATGAGAAACCAAACAAGAAGGGAAAATAGTTCCAAAAAATAATCATATTATTCTCACATTGGTTAAAAAGCTCTAAAAACTATTGTAGCCATCAAATACATCTGTAAACCATCTACCCACAATGGGTCAGGAAGATCCCCTGGAGGAGGGCATGGCAACCCACTTCAGTATTCTTGCCTGGAAAATTCCATGAACAGAGTAGCCTGACAGGCTATAGTCCATGGGGTTGCAACAAGCAACTACCACTTTTCATTATTGTACGAAGACTTAATGTATTATAATAGGGATATGGATAATTCTTCTCTGAATTTCATCATTATATCTCAGGTGAACACAGGGTAATTTATAGTTTCAGTGATGGTAACAGATCATTTTGGCAGGTGTAAACCTGACTTGAAAACATATATTCACTATATGATACAATATTCCTTAAGTAGTTCTTGTAAAATATTGCAAATTCTTTAGAAATAAATATCTTAGCTGATTCACTTCTGATGAATTACTTTCACTGTTGAAACCATCAATATAGTCAGTGGCTAAGCTATTTAACAGACACTTTTCAGTTAAAATACAACAGTGTTTGTTTCTATTTTGCTTTATCTAAATCCATCCTGCTTAGATATTATTTTTCTCTGGCTTTTAACCCATTTTTTTAAATCTTTCAATGAGAGTAGAGATTGAATAAGTAGTCCACAAAAGCAAAAAGCTAAGAATTAAATCAAAAATACTTTGTGAATTTTGACACAAGTACTCTATTAATTACAACATAGTCTTGTATCTGTATAAGTATTATATGACAAGCTAATCTTACAGAGAAAAAAATCATATTTCTTTCAAATAAAGCAAACGAAAGTACTCAAACAATTTAAATGGAGAAAACATGTATATGGATCAGTTCAGTTCAGTTCAGTTGATCAGTCGCGTCCGACTCTTTGCAACCTCATGAATCGCAGCACGCCAGGCCTCCCTGTCCATCACCATCTCCCGGAGTTCACTCAGACTCACGTCCATCGAGTTACTGATGCCATCCAGCCATCTCATCCTCAGTCGTCCCTTCTCCTCCTGTCCCCAATCCCTCCCAGCATCAGAGTCTTTTCCAATGAGTCAACTCTTCGCATGACGTAGCTGAAGTACTGGAGTTTCAGCTTTAGCATCATTCCTTCCAAAGAAATCCCAGGTTTGATCTCCTTCAGAATGGACTGGTTGGATCTCCTTGCAGCCCAAGTGACTCTCAAGAGTCTTCTCCAACACCACAATTCAAAAGCATCAATTCTTCAGCGCTCAGCCTTCTTCATAGTCCAACTCTCACATCCATACATGACTACAGGAAAAACCATAGCCTTGACTAGACGGACCTTAGTCGGGAACGTAATGTCTCTGCTCTTCAGTATGCTATCTAGGTTGGTCATAACTTTTCTTCCAAGGAGTAATTGCTATACATAATATCAGAGCAGTAAATATTTTTCCATAACTACACTCTAAACACTAAAGTCCTTGGATTTACTGCTGGCTTTCTGTCCCTTTTCCAATTGTCCTCAGTTTTAGAACATATGATGACCATTTACTTGAACCAGCAAAGCTGTATCACCAAGTAACACAGACTAGAGACTTTAGGCTTCCATTTAATGATGCATTAATGTATTCTAGAGACAGATTCACACACATTGAAAAAATACACAATTACTTTTGTATCTATTAAGAATTATAAATTATGTATTTTCTATTAAATTGTACCTTAGACATATAGGCTCATTGTATGTTAGGAAGTTGGAAGGACCCTGAATATTCTGAGAAAGTTTGGACTGTCCTGTGAAAGTTCTATAGAAATGTTTCATTTCTCAAATTGAGAATCATGACATGTAGGAGACAGCACTGAGGGACATATTCAAGGTAAACTGCTGCTGTTGCTGCTAAGTCACTTCAGTCGTGCCTGACTCTGTGCGACCTCATAGACGGCAGCCCACCAGACTCCCCTGTCTCTGGGATTCTCCAGGCAAGAAAACTGGAGTGGGTTGCCACTTCCTTCTCCAATGCGTGAAAGTGAAAGTGAAGTCACTCAGTCGTGTCTGGCTTGTAGCAACCCCATGGACTGCCGCCTACCAGGCCCCTCCGTCCATGGGATTTTCTAGGCAAGAGTACTGGAGTGGTTTGCCATTGCCTACTCTGTCAAGGTAAACTAGGGCCACGAAAAGTATCTGTGGCGGCTGTAGAGAAACACAAGTCCAAGGTAGGAGATAACTTGGTTTGCATTCTATCTGAAATATTTCTCTTCCTGAAAAGACACGTTGAAAATTTAGTAAGCATCCCTAGAATGTTAAAAGACCATATAAAGCACCATTAAATTACTCTTTGGCAGTTACTTTAAATATTTATATACAATTAATTTTCCACCACTATTCAGTTTTATGCTAATTAAATGCCTAGACACTTGTTCTTGTATAAGATTGGACTATCAGCGTTAGTTCAAGGCCATTCCAGAAGACTGCAAAGCAATGTTTATTACTTATGTAAATTTGGTTAATTACACACCAACTCAGTTATCTTATTTATTGCATTTCAATTAGTATCCTTTTAATAGTCACTAACACTTTAATTAACTCAGAAGAATAAGAGATGTCTTGTTAAATGTAAATTAAATAGATTTAAATAGACAAATGGTAGATTTACTGCTAATGCTATAGAAAACTGTTGCTGGAAGAGCTAAACATGCTTGATACCATCTGCCTTCATCTCTAGAGAAGAAGAAAATTGTATTTTCCTTATAAATTTTTTTAGCCCAAAGATAAGACTAAAGCAAAACCAGACTATGGCAGGTTTGTATTTTGTACTGTTTTTTCAAAAGTGAGATAAATGTAATTTTGCATTTTGTCTTACTGTCAGTGAAAAATCCTAGCAATACAGTGAAATATAAAATATTTCTTAAGTGTGGAATTACTTCTGAAAATGATTGTTAAAAGGTTTAAAAATAAACTATGATCACCGATTTATCTGTTCAGGGTAGAAGGGAGAAAATTATAACAGCTCTTCCCTAAGTGCTCCCTTGTGACCTAACTAGGAAATTAATTAGCAGGGATCACTCTGTGGCAACAATCATGACTACAGGGGAGGCTGATGGTCAATGGGCTAACACTGTAACTCAGTCTGGTGAGCATAAATGCTTCTGCTTTAGTTAATCTATTTCTCAGAGGTTAAATAAAGACTTAGCTAAGATGTAAAGAACATCTACTTTCATGTAATAGCAAGTTTTGTGCCTTGCAAGGGAGTTCAAGAGCATTTCTGGATTCTGCTATTTATCTTTACAGTCTGTCACTGTAAACACTAGAAATAGATGGAGTGGGCCTATATATATGTGTGTGTGTATATATATACATATAGTCTTTGCCATATTTTCAATACTTTGTAGCAGGGTCTAGCATAGAAGAATAAAATTTTAAAACATTAGGCTGACGTTTCAGCTCAGTTCAATTGCTCGGTCGTGTCTGACCCTTTGCAACCCCGTGAATCACAGCACACCAGGCCTCCCTGTCCATCAACAACTCCCAGAGTTTACCCAAACTCATGTCCATCGAGTCGGTGATGCCATCCAGCCATTTCATCCTCTGTCATCCCCTTTTCCTCCTGCCCCCAATCCCTGCCAGCATCAGAGTCTTTTCCAATGAGTCAACTCTTTGCATGAGGTGGCCAAAGTACTGGAGTTTCAGCTGTAGCATCATTCCTTCCAAAGAACACCCAGGGCTGATCTCCTTTAGAATGGACTGGTTGGATCTCCTTGCAGTCCAAGGGTACTTTTAACGCAATAATAGAATACAGAGCTATATTTCCATAAACCTCTGAAATTGTAAAACATCTAGATTTTCCTTTCAATATTTTAAGAGTTCAGAACTGAACATAAAAATAAAGATTTTAAATCAAAATGTGAAATTACTGGAAAAAATTATAAAACATATTGTAATAAAATCACCAATTCCCAAACCATTTAACTTATCATTGTCAGCATGGCAATCTCAGATATTCCCCCATTTCCTCTTTCCCTTTTAATTCCCAAGATATTCTGTTTTTTTCTCCAGAAATTAGTAAGCTGCAATACTATCCATGGTAAGGAAAAACAAAAAAAAGATTTCAGGCTGCGTCTTATTGTGAATATCATGTGAGACTAATTCATTACACCTTTCCTTTATATAATGCTTGTGTTTACTTCATGTCATTTCAATATTTCCAGGCTAAACCTTTATATTGTGAGTTTATTCTAAAGTGAAGTCACTCAGTCATGTCCAACTCTTTGCAGCTCCATGGACTGTAGCCTATCAGGATCCTCCATCCATGGAATTTTCCAGGCCAGAATATTTGAGTGGGTTGCCATTTCCTTCTCCAGGGGATCTTCCCAACCCAGGGATCAAACCCGGGTGTCCTATATTGCAGGCAGATGCTTTTAAGTTCTCCTTTAAAAAGATTCTCTTTTCAAATACCTTTGACAAGCTCATAGTATCTGTAGGAAATCTCTGAAGAACTCCTTAATGTAATTAATCTTGGCAATATCATGGGAAGAATATCCTCATTACCTTTCCCATGAAATTCTTCTTCTAGAGAAGCCACATGAGGGTCTCTTCTTAGCAGAAACTCTCCTAACCACATAACAAATGCTATAGAGCTCACATTCTGAATTGATAAATCTGAGTCTGGATCTTGGCTCCAACTTTCAATAGCTATATTATCTGGGTAAAAAGTCTTAACCACTCCAAAATCCAATTCTTCATTTTTTCAAGTAGAATGATAATTGTTAACCTATTAAGCTTTATATGAGGATTGATTTTTTCATGAGACTTATTTGTAAAATATTTAATACAGTGTCTGATACTTAGTGACTGCTAGATAAGTAGTAGTTGTACCTAATAAAAAATTAAAAAGTTATATTAGCTTCAGGGGAAGAAACATTTCAGTTGATACAAATGAGAAAAAATATTCTATTAAGTTCTATAAGCTAAGACTTAGTTCTTAGATTGAAAGAAAAATTATTTATTAAAGGTATTTTTTTCCTTAGAACATCTAGCCAAACAAAGCAAAAACCTTAAGTGCATGTAAGAACTCTACCTACGTGTTATGCATCCAGATATTATAAACTATTCTTATTAACATAGATGGCTTCAACAACTACATTAGGAAATTTAATTCTACTTAAAATAACTTAAAAGTTATTTTACTTTGTTGATAACAAGACTGGGTATATACAAGACATTTTATCAAACCACTCCACAGTCATTCTTGGGCCTAACCTCCTAGAAGGGCTTTCCTTCTGGAATTCTAAAATCCTTTCCTCATGGGACACACTCCAGACATCCACCTTATTCCTAGAGCATCTGCAAAGCCACTCTCCCTTTTCCAACTGTGAAGTTTATCTCTGGCTTTGCAGAGACCATTCAATGTATAAGGCATGAAAACATTCAACTTCTTATCTCCACAAGTCCTAATACTATCTCCTCTCACCCTCACTTGCATTTTTCCCCTGAAGTGAAGTGAAGTGAAGTTGCTCAATCATATCCGACTCTTTGTGACTCCATGGACTGTAGCCCACCAGACTCCACCATCCATGGAATTTTCCAGGCAAGAATACTGGAGTGGGTTGCCATTTCCTTCTCAGGGGATCTTCCCGACCCAGGGATTGAACTCAGATCTCCTGCACTGCAGGCAGACACTTTACCATCCTGTCCCACCACTTTATCTGATTCTAGTTCCTCCCATCTTTTCTGGAACTTGTCCCATTTCTTATACCCAAACCAACAAAGAAGCAGATTGTCTGTCTAGGTTCCCCTCTAGCTTCTGTTATGTTTCTCTCATTTTTGATAAAAGTAATGAAGGAAAGTGTCACCAAGAGTAATATGCATGTTGTTATATCCGTCCCTCCAAATAAGCAATCTTGGCCTCATCTCTTCTCTGAATCATCTTGTGAAGCTCACCACTATGGTCTTTGTTGCTTGTTCCAATGATCAATACTTACACATATTTGGTATTTCAACTATAGCTAATACTTTGTTTCCTTTCCTTGAGAATATCCCCTTATTTCCCATGATAGCATTTCTCTTTTGTTCCTATATGAATCCTCTTTCTACTAACTGCATTTGCTAGGTCTACTTTTTTAGATACACCCTTAAAGTATGATGTTTCTAAGCATATAATTTTTAGTTTATGTTGTTTCTCACTTTTCTATACCCACATCATCTCACCCATTCTCTTGGTTCATCTACTTCCCAAACTAAATATTTTTTTAAAGGTATGTCTCAGGGTTTTCCTAAAATCAATATCCCTATGTTCCTCCACACAGAGGAAATGTCCTTACAAACTACAAAATTAAATTTTCTACCTCTTTCAAAAAACTATCAGCAAAAAGTAAACCTAAAAGTACAAAAAATCAATATATCACATGTACATTATATAAAATATGTCCACAGAAATATCCAACACATTTTACTAGCATTTGGCAAACCTTGTTAAAAGTGACAATTTGTATTTAGTAATACAAATTTGAATTCAACTGTCTGAATATCTGGACTCCCTGGTAGCTCAGCCAATAAAGAATTGACCTGCAATGCAGGAGACCCCAGTTCAAATCCTGAGTCAGGAAGATCTGCTGAAGAAGAAATAGGCTACCCACTCCAGTATTCTTTGGGTTCCCTAGTGATTAGCTGGTAAAGAATCTGCCAGTAATGCAGGAACCTGTGTTTAGTCTCAGGATTGGGAAGAGCCCCTGGAGAAGGGAATGGCTACCCACTCCAGTAGGCTGGCCTGGAAAATTTGATGGACAGAGGAGCTTGGTGGACTACAGTCTATGGGGTCACAAAGAGTAGGACATGATTAGGCACACACATGCCTCAGGCAAAGTATAGAAATGGAAGCTTAAGTCTTTACTTCTGATAGGGCTTTCATATGTGAATTTCACAACACTTGAACTTCAATACACAATCACTGAGTAGATGATTGAAACAAATTTTTATTGTTAATAATCTCTGTGCCAAAACTGCATTTTAAGTTATCCTAATGTATTAATTAGAACTGTTAGAACTGGACATGGAACAACAGACTGGTTCCAAATAGGGAAAGAAGTACATCAAGGTTGTATATTTTCACCCTGCTTGTTTAACTTCTATGCAGAGTACATCATGAGAAATTCTGGACTGGAGGAAGCACAAGCTAGAATCAAGGTTGCCAGAAGAAAAATCAATAACCTCAGATATGCTGATGACACCACCCTTATGGCAGAAAATGAAGAGGAACTAAAGAGCCTCTTGATGAAAGTGAAAAAAGAGTGAAAAAGTTGTCTTAAAACTCAACATACAGAAAACTAAGATCATGGCATCTGGTCTCATCACTTCATGCCAAATAGATGGGGAAACAATGAAAATAGCAAGAGACTTTATTTTGGGGGCTCCAAAATCACTGCAGATGGGGACTGCAGGCATGAAATTAAAAGATGCTTGCTCCTTGGAAGAAAAGCTATGACCAACCTAGACAGCTTATTAAAAAGCAGAGATGTTACTTTGCCAACAAAGGTCCATCTAGTCAAAGCTGTGGTTTTTCCAGTAGTCATGTACAGATGTGAGAGTTGGACTATAAAGAAAGCTGAGCACAAAAGAATTGATGCTTTTAAAGTGAAGTGTTGGAGAAGACTCTTGAGAGTCACTTGGACTGCAAGGAGATTCAACCAGTCCATCCTAAAGGAAATCAGTCCTGAATATTCATTGGACGGACTGATGCTGAAGCTGAAACTCCAATACTTTGGTCACTTGATGTGAAGAAACCCTGATGCTGGGAAAGATTGAGGGCAGGAAGAGAAGGAGATGACAAAGGATGAGATGGTTGGATTGCATCACCAACTCGACGGACATGAGTTTGAGTGAACTCCGGGAGTTGCTGATGGACAAGGAAGCCTGGTGTGCTGCAGTCCATGGGTCACAGAGTCTGACATGACTGAGTGACTGAACTGAACTGAACATATTAATTACATTGAAGTTCTGTCATCAAATCACTTACAATAAAGAAAAAATCCCAAGTGCTACATTTTTCCCACTATTTAGAATGAACCACTTACTTTAGAGAGAGGTTTATGCTTGACTGGAAGACAAATTTTCCCTAATAATTCATTTTTCAATCATTTAACTTGAAATTTTTTAGAACACAATTAGATCGATGGTTCTTTAAAATATTCTGATTTATATCATGTTATACTAAGCAGATTTTTAATAAAAATGTTTATTTGGGTACTTTTCTAAGACTTGTGTGTGTGTTTTTAACCTAAACTGAATCTCTGAATTCCAAACACCATGGCTGCTAGTATAATGGAGGAGGAACTTCTGTCATTTATGTAGCCACAAGTGCTCTAGAGAAGAAGAAAGTAAGTTGCATAGCCTTGGTCACTTCAGTATGGGATGAAGAATTAGAGGTGAGTAATTAAGAAAACAGTCAATTTTTAATACTTCTTTAGATTCCCCTTATAAGAGGAAACAACTTTATTCTGTATTCATCATCATTATACAACGATTGGTCATGTTGTCTTTGCAGGATCTGAGAAAACAAAGTAACACAAAATTACTGAAGAACAGATATCTCTAATGTTAACACATATGCATAAATACTTGCTTCAGCTAAGCTGTCTCAATTTGTAAAGGCACACACTTTAAACACTTGCTAAAAAGCTGGTTTTTTTGTTTGTTTGTTTGTTTTAGCTTTGGTGATTGATCAAATGAAAATGAGACAGTGGATTTAAGAAGAAATTTAATAAACTACCTTTCCCTTCCATTTTTCCCTTCAATAGAGGTTCAGTTTTTGTTTTTGAGGAACAAAAAACAGTTTTTGCTCTTGCTTTCTTAATATAGTAATTCTTAAATTAGAAATGAGAGAGAAATCTGGCTGAATACTTGCCATCTTAATGACTGTCACCTGCTAATTCACCTGCTCTGGTGACTGGAGGGGTTTCTTTCTCCTTCTAAATTCATCTCTTCTAAGGCTGAAGATTCCATGTGTTGATGTGGATAAACTTTTGAAATGAAAGAAAAAGACCTGGACACTTACACATTTATTAATTTAATGGAGATGATTAAAATGGGAAAGAAGACATCTGGGAAAATGATTTTTTTACAACATTTTTACATACATCATTACTGATATATCCATCCCTAGCAATCAGGGTGGTAAAATTCAGTGGACAGATCACTTCAATAAATTCAAAATATCTGATAATTTCTTAGTTTGCCATTTGATTCTACACATATCAAGAGGACCTGGTGTAGACCTCAATTTTCTTGACTATGAAGTAGATAATTACCAACCAAAGAATTATAGGTAAGGTTTGGAAAAAAATTTTTGATATATTTTATCATGATTGTCCTTTTCTGCCCATAATGCATATCAACGTTTATTTAGCTAGTATACACAATTCATTTTTCTGTAGTCTCCATGGAGACAACAAGGGACAAAGGTCATGGCTCCACAAAGCATTTCCTCAGGTAATTACTCAATTTTCATAGCTCACAAGCTTTACTAGTGAATAGGTTATGTCCCTTTAGGCTATCTATCATAGATGTTTGTTAACTCATCCATTTCTCTAAGTGACCTTAGAGAAGCTTTAAAATTGTAAGCTATCTAAACTTCTGTAGTTTCACCAATTCATATGTGAGTGGAATAGAATGGGGAAATTTCTTTAGCATGTTGTTCATATATAAATAAAGTAATAGACTTAATGATGAAGCCCATTTACTAATTATTCCATCAAATAGTCATCTATCTTCTACTAAATATAGTGTAACATAAATCACACATGGATTTCTCTTAGTGGAAGATAAGAATTTGTTTTAACAAAGAAAGTGTAGTAGAGAGATCCCCCAATTATTTTCTCATCTCTGCAAGTGCTTATTTCAACACATACACATGGTTCCTTTAAGTTTTTCTTTATGGATATGCAGGCCATAATTCTTGATATACCTTCAGAAATGTTAGTGTTCTAGGCTTTAAATGGGGCATTTGTTTATGAAGAATAAACTGTGAAAGCTTTCTCTTCAGGCCTGCATATCCCTGGACTTGTCTTACCCAAACATGTTACTAAGACAAGAAATATCCAATTTCACTTCTCAGAGTCAGGAACGTCTTTCATTGGTATAAATTAAATGCTTTACTGACAAATTATCATGAAGTAACTTAATTAAGAGAATCAATAGAAAATAATACATAGACGTACCTCTTTTGTTTGAAAATAAACTTGTACTTGAAAAAATCTTTTATGAGGAGGGCACTGGAACATTTTCTTCATTCCAAGAGACTCACAACAAAATGACTAGCCTCTGGCTATGAGCCTAGCTAATGATTGTGTGTGTGTGTGTCTACCACTGTTTACACTTTAAAATTTGTCTAGACTAAGGAAACAGTCATTTTCAATTGAGGAAGGTAAAGCCATACTCTTCAACATCAGTTAGATTGATGCGTTAACACTTGACAAGTCAAATTTGTTTGATTATTCTCTATCCAACTTAAATTAACAAAATAAACTGTACTATGATACGGTGCATGAATAAAAAAATTGTTTAACATTTGTATAAAATGCTTTCCAATAATAAATTGTGATGCACTTTGATTTAATTAGTGTAGTTAACTAGACCAGTAAATCAGATATTGTTACAGAGCTAATTATTCATTTGCATTCTTCTTCCTTCAAGTACCTCTTTTAACTAGAGGCTTGTGTACAACTGTATAGAATTTCTCTCTGAATGTAGTAATGAAAGCCATATATCTTCAGGTAAATGTTGTAAATTAAAATAAGGAAATTATAAAAATATCTTACAGTGAAGATCAGAATTCCATTTGTCTCAGAAAATATATTTATTTCTATTATGTATTCCTAAAGTTTCAGTTTACTTTCAGGATGCATGCACTCTGACAGCATTTTCCTTTTTGTCAATTTTAAAATTTCATTCTAATTTCATTCTAAATTCTCTCCCTCAGTTTTAAAGTAAAAGAAAATTTTCTCCCACAGTTGATAAATAGACAGAAATTGTATGGGTAACTCTGCACAATGTAAGAAAAGCCACCCAATTAGCATTACCTTTCCCATGACAAGGAAGCCTGTCACCTTCAATGTCCATAACTCTGGCGAGAGAAAATCACCTACTTTCAAATTAAATTTAACCTTTCAGAGCATTAATTATTGCTGTAACAATTTCCCTTCACAGTGTTGAAGAACAGTATTACTCACGTGCTTTGACTTTCATCACAATGAAGAATTACAAAATGGGGGCTGAAGGAATTGAATCCTCTTGGTTGAATTGGTTTTAGGGAGTTTCTATTTTAGTTCTTTAACTACAGACCACTGCTGCTAAGTCACTTCAGTCGTGTCCGACTCTGTGCGACCCCATAGACGGCAGCCCACTAGGCTCCTCCATCCCTGGGATTCTCCAGACAAGAATACTGGAGTGGGTTGCCATTTCCTTAAAAGTCAAATGTTTTCAGCATTAGAAATTTCAAATCAAATAGTATTTTCATAAAAATTACAATACTGTGAAATGATAATGATACCTGAAATGTTAACTTGCATTTAATATATTTTTATACACAGGGTAATCAAATTAAAACATAATAAAGTTCAAGTGTGAAAAACATATAATAGCTTTCATGAAGTAAACCATTACTCATTTTTTGGCATCCTTGTAGTTGTTCAATTCATTTGGTTTCATATTGTCCCAGACTAGAATTATTTTAGTGAAAATAAATGAGACATAAATTGGTGTCTAAATTACACAGTTAATCTCCACTCTGAGGCCTTATCCCCAGAGATTGAATTGATTAGCTTTTGGAGGGAATCAGGCATTGGTGCACCAAAGCTCCCAGGTTATTCTAACATGCAATCTTAAATTCTTTTAAGACAGATGTCAACTTTGTTGCACTTTGGAAAGATCTGGGAAACTTTAAAAAAAAAAAAAAAAAAAAGAATGTGTGGGTCCTACATCCGGATGCTCTAATTTAACTATTCTGAGCTATGGCCTCGGGGAAGGCAATGGCACCCCACCCCAGTACTCTTGCCTGGAAAATCCAATGGACGGAGTAGCCTGGTGGGCTGCAGTCCATGGGGTCGCTAACAGTCGGACAGACTGAGCGACTTCACTTTCACTTTTCTCTTTCATGCACTGGAGAAAGAAATGGCAACCCACTCCAGTGTTCTTGCCTGGAGAATCCCAGGGATGGGGGAGCCTGGTGGGCTGCCGTCTATGGGGTCACACAGAGTCGGACACGACTGAAGTCACTTAGCAGCAGCAGCAGCAGCAGAGCTATGGCCTGAGCATCAAGGTTTTTAAAGTTCTCCATGGGTTTAAATGGCTGCATGCATCAGTCACCAGAAAATTCTAGCACACTATTTATATTTGTGGCCCAGATGTGCCCGTCTGTTTCAGTTTACTGTTACTACTGCATCTGGACCTTGTTATTCTATCTCTTTTGGCATCATCTCTTATAAAGCCTTATCTCTATTATGGCACTTCCCTTTCATGTGACTCTTGCCACCCAGGTAGTATTTCAATCAAATTCTGTAGGTTCCCACCAAACATGAACAAGACAAAATAAAATAGACAGAGGCTAGTTCTCTGTTATGAGCCAGTGTTGCAGGCATGGAACCACTCTGGGAAACTCCTATTGTAATTCATCTGAAGAATACTTGCTGCTGCTGCTGTTGCTGCTGCTGCTGCTGTTGCTGCTGTTGCTGCTGCTGCTAAGTCACTTCAGTCATGTCCGACTCTGTGTGACCCCATAGATGGCAGCCCACCAGGCTCCCCCGTCCCTGAGATTCTCCAGGCAAGAACACTGGAGTGGGTTGCCATTTCCTTCTCCAATGCATAAAAGTGAAAAGGGAAAGGGAAATCGCTCAGTCGTGTCTGACTGTGTCTGACTCTTCACGACCCCGTGTACTGCAGCCTACCAGGCTCCTCCATCCATGGGATTTTCCAGGCAAGAGTACTGGAGTGGGGTGCCATCACTTTGCCCAGTCTTTAATCAGTTCCTCAGCAAAACTTGACAAATACATCCATGCATCCCTGTAGATGTAATCCTTAATTTCCCAGTTCTATAGCAGTAGCAGCAGCAGCAGCAGCATAGCCTCTACTGTACTGTATAAAGAAAAATACTTCTTAATTTGATAAATTGCTTTTATATTGTCCAGTCTCCACAGGTGTTTCCTTCTATCCTTCATCAATTTTCTCCATCAAAACCAGCAACTACAATCAACATTCTGTTTTAATTCACAGATATGTATTTTACCAATTAGTTGGAATAAATTGTATTTGTTTTAGTTTCCATTTCTTTAAACAATATATTACCAAGTTACTTTTAGTTTTTGTTGTTTTCAATCTTTTCTCTTCATATATCCTATAGCTAGAGTGGAGAACACTGAAATTTACTTTCACTGAAGCTTCAAAACCTAATTTCTGAAATATACTATAGAATAGCATACTCACAATGGAACTGTAAGGGAGTCATTCAACAACTGAAATACTCATCATGTAAGCTTTGTTGGTTCATGCTGAATATAAAATTCATTGAAATACTGAGTTACACAGCCCTAGATTATAGTCTGCCTCCTTCAGTTTCTCTCAATAAATGTGAAATTATTGAGTCCTCTTGGAGTTCTAACAAGTTGAGGAAGTAATTCACTCTTGATAGTGAAAAACTATTAATGAGGTATTTTTTGCTATTTTGTGAAAAATGAAAAGAATAAAGCCTTACTTCTTGATTATGGAGAAAGATGGCTCTCTATTTTTAAATTTTTTACATAAGGCAATACACTGCACACTGGTTGTTCAGACTTTCTATATCTTTAATTCTACCTATTAAAGATGAGATAAAAAGTGGAAAAAGTGTTTGATAATATGATAAAAGCAGTCTATTTAAAATGGTTGCCTTTCTATAAACAGTTGGATCAATAAACTGATAGCTGTATAAAACTAGTAATGTGATTTTTTTCTATAAAGTTGCAATGGGTGTAATAGCTTTTCCATAGTATAATAATTAATCTCTTTCTGTGTATGAATTTTTGCAAATTATTTGTGACTAACACAGTCAAAAATAATATACAATAAAACTACATATTATATTAGGTATATGTATAGTACATACCATTATATAGTTGTATTTATATAATAAAATTATATACCTGTATAATAGATTTAAGGAAGGTAAAAGCACATAGATTTAGATGGTAGTGTTCTGGTAAAGGATGAACCTGTCTCTCCATTAAAAAATAGGCAGTACTCTATTCTAAATCCATACAGGAAATTGACTTTCTCAATATATTTTTATAGGCTTTTGATAAATGCTTGTATCTATAGCCACTATGGTTACCCAGTATATAATTTTGATAAATGTTGGTGGATATTTTTATTTACCTTAATGAGCACGATGCAAGTGAAACAAAGAAGATATGCATTATAATGTCACTTATCAGTAATGTTAGGGACTTTGGTGAAATGGATAATTTTGTCAATAATAAAATAATAAATTTTTATTCTTCTATATTATTCACAATATAACAGCCAAAGTCACAACACACTTTTAAAGTTCAACTGCATTATTAGCATTTTTTCCATTGCTTTCATGAGTAGAGAACAAGGTTTTTGCAAACTTCTTAAAGGGCCAGATAGTATATGATTCAAGCTTGCTAGCCACATGACTTTTTGTTGTGACTACTCAACTCTATTATTGAAGTATAAAAACAGCCAGCATGCCTAGGTTCCCATAACAATTATTGTATAAAAACAAGCAGCTAATCTACAGAGCCGAGTTTAGACAATGAACAAAACAATAAATTAAGATCTGGTCTATGAAAATCGCCAACTTCAATAGTGTAAGCACTTCCACTATGGCCAAATTCAAGCGCCTAAAGTGACTTCACTGAAAGAGTACTTGAAAAGAGAGCCTTGGCAGCACAGTGTCACATAGTATTTCAAATATACACGTACAAGACGTATAGAGCAGAGAGAAAAGTAAAGTGCCATAATATAATTAGGAAACAGTAAGTTTTTAGTATGCATTACCTTTGTTTTTACTTTATTTTTGCTATGTATATGTAAAACCAGTTTGTACATATGAAAGTCCTGAAAATTTAATAATATGGTCTGTGAGACAATATAAACCAGCTCGAGAAACAATTGACTTTTATACTTTGTAATATATAATTACATATTCTATAATATATAATATATAATTTTAAAACACATATTTAAGTAGTTCAGTATCTATAAATGATTACAAATATTCCTTATAAATTTGTTCTTAAAAATTTTGTCAAGGTATGTATGTTTTTGAAGGTCAACTGGTAAACACAATTTTTAGGATTGTTGTTGTTCAGTCCCTAAGTTGTGTCTGACTCTTTTGAGACCCAGTGGACTATAGCCTGCCAAGCTCCTCTGTCTATGGGATTTCCCAGGCAAGAATATGGGAGAGGGTTGCCATTTTCTTTTCCAGAGGATCTTCCCAACCCCAGGATCAAACCCGTGTCTCCTGCACTGGCAGGAGGATTCTTTACCACTGAGCCACCTGGGGAGCCCGTAATTAGCATTAGTTGCACTAGAATCCCATGGACGGAGGAGCCTGGTGGGCTCCAGTCCATGGCGTCACACAGAGTCGGACACGACTGAAGCAACTTAGCAGCAGTAGCACTAGAATCGGTAGATAGGAAGATCATTCTGAAGACAAACACAAACTGGATACATGCAGAGTCAAACGTTACACATTATGTGTGGACTATAATCTTTACATTCTTCCAAAGTAAAAGACAACTGTAGGGAAAGCGCACTGACCATGAATGAGTATTCTTAGAAATTCTGTTTGCAGCTTTCAAACTGACAAAAACAGTTTCATCTTTTAACACCTGCCCTATTCACAAGGTAAAGGTTATAAGCCTTGACATTTGCCTTCTTCATAAGAATATCATAAGAATAAGTAAAATAATATCCAGTTTTGCTTACTCATTTAGTAAAAAAGACATTTTCCTAAAAACAAAGAAAAGAGACTTAAAATCCATGCAAAATTAAGACCTAGTGTTATAGTCATATTGTGGTATCGAATAGGCCTGTCGGTTTACTGGGAATACACAACAGGTATGTTAAATCCTGATCTATAGTCCCAGTTCTACTAACTCTAATCCAGTCTCTAAGGCCATCCTATTGAGTACAACCTTATGGTGACAGTAAACGTGGTTTGACAGAGGGTCCTGCATGGAGGTTCCATGAACTTTGACTCCTATATGCTAAACTTTGCCTTAGGTAATCTTTGATGGACTGACCTTTTAGATTACCTATTGTAACCTTTGACTTTATAGTGCAAATATAATGAGCCAACAATAGTATAAGGTAGATAATATTCAGTCTACATATATGTGAAATTGAAAGGATCAATACAAAGCCCTTTGTTTGCTAGCTGAAGAAGAAAACCTACAGTCCAATATAAGTATTTGTAAAATGATCTCCAGCTTATTTGAAAATGAATATATGAAAATATATTAGGCAAGGGATATTCAATTTTCAGAAGTACTTGATAGAAGAGACTTCACTGAAAAAAAAAATGGAATATTTTTAGTTTCAAATTTCTTTTTCTGCTTCTATGTTTAGGGATTTATGGGACAATTCCCTCAGTTCCAAATTCTAATAAGTTTCTTTGGAGAAAATGAAAAAAGTAAAGCAGAGACTCTGAAAGAAATTAAGAGAACTCAAGAAAAAAATGTGCATGAAACCAACTCTAACATTCTTTTTTGTTTGTTTTAGTTGTTAGGCACTGCTAGAAAAGCCTCACATGTAATCTGTTTTATAATAAATTTTCCATACCAGCATTGTCAACCAAGGAAGTAGTTTTGGAAGTAGAGTTAACAGAGTTATAGCATAAAGTAATCCAATATTAAAAGATAAAACATTGTATTGGGGAATGGGGGGTGTACTTTCAAAAAGTCTTCTGAGAAACTTGAATAAACTCAATCTAGATCCTGGTCAAGATGGCGGAAGAATAGGACGGGGACACCACTTTCTCCCTCACAGATTCATCAAAAGAACATCTCAAGGCTGAGCAAACTCCACAAAACAACTTCTGAATGCGGGCAGAGGACATCAGGCACCCAGAAAAACAGAGCACTGACTTCAAAAGCAGGTAGGGGAAAAAATATAAAAGCCGAAAAAAAAAGAGACAAAGGAGGTGGGGAGGGAGCTCCGTCCCGGGAAGGGAAGCCCGTCCCGGGAAGGGAAGCTTAAGAAGAGAGGTTTCCAAACGCCAGGAAACACTCTCCCTGCCGAGTCTGTGGCGAGCCTTGTAAACACAGAGGGCAACATAACAGGAAGGAAAAATAAATGAACAATTAAAACCAACAGATGACAAGCCCAACAGTAACTCGCCCAGCGGAAAAGCAGCGCAAACGCCTGCGTCCGCCATTACCCAGTGGGGGCAGGGCAGGGAGGCGCGGCAGGCGCGGGCTGCGGTGCTTTCAGAATCGGGCAGGAGCGTCCCGCCAACATTGTATTGGGGAATGGGGGGTGTACTTTCAAAAAGTCTTCTGAGAAACTTGAATAAACTCAATCTAATGTGATCAACATGATATCCTGAAATAGATTTTTAACTTTTTCCATTTTTGCAAGAAAACAAAGAAAATTCTGAGAAAAAGTAAACTGGATAAATCTAATTTTTAGGAAATCTGAGATGGTTTGATGATACATCTTACTTTTGTGTCCTTAGGAGAGATTTATTTTTGTATGTATTATATATGTCTAAAATAGTAAGGCCATAGATTTATATATATTATTTCATCTACAGAGGCAAAATAATGTATTTGTATTGTTATTCTGACTATTGTCTTTGTTAAATTGAAAATTATCATTATAACTTATCTGATGTGCAATTATTTGATGTCTTATCTAGCTAAATAGAATTCACATTGATAATGGATTCATTACAGCATACTTGCAATAGTCAAAATATCGAAGTAGCCTGCTGCTGCTGCTGCTGCTGCTGCTGCTAAGTCACTTCAGTCATGTCTGACTCTGTGCAACCCCATAGACAGCAGCCCACCAGGCTCCCCCATCCCTGGGATTCTCTAGGAAAGAACACTGGAGTGGGTCCAAGTAGCCTAAGTGTCCATAAATAAGATGTGCTGTCTGTGTGTGTGTGTATATATATACATATATATATATATATACACAGATATGAATATATATATGTTAGGATTTTATATATACATAATAGTCAAGGCTATGGTTTTTCCTGTGGTCATGTATGGATGTGAGAGTTGCACTGTGAAGAAAGCTGAGCGCCAAAGAATTGATGCTTTTGAACTGTGGTGTTGGAGAAGNGGCATCACTGACTCGATGGACGTGAGTCTGAGTGAACTCGGGAGTTGGTGATGGGCAGGGAGGCCTGGCATGCTGCAATTCATGGGGTCACAGAGAGTTGGACACAACTGAGTGACTGAACTGAACTGATATATATATATAAGATGTGGCATATATATATATATATATATATATATATATATCTTCAGTAAGATATTATTCAGCCAATAAAGAAACAAAATAGTTATTTTCAATATCACAAATGGATCTAGAACATGTTATGCAAAGTGAAAGATGCAAGACAAAGACAAATACCACATGACCTCACTTATCTAAAAAACAAAACAGTCAAAATAAAAGGCTTATAGATACAAAGAAAAAATGCCAATCAATTCTAGTATTCTTGCCTGGAAAATCTCATGGACAGAGGAACCTGGTGGGCTACAGCCCAAAGGGTCACAAAGAGTCAGACATAACTGAACATGACCATGGATGTATACAATAGATAATGCTGCTGCTACTGCTGCTAAGTTGCTTCAGTAGTGTCCAACTCTGTGTGACTCCATACATGGCAGCCCACCAGGCTCTGCCATTCGTGGGATTCACAGGCAAGAATACTGGAGTGGGTTGCCATTTCCTTCTCCAATGCAGGAAAGTGAAAAGTGAAAGTGAAGTCGCTCAGTCGTGTCCAATTCTTAGCGACCCTGTGGACTGCAGCCTACTAGGCTTCTCTGTCCATGGGATTTTCCAGGCAAGAGTACTGGAGTGGGTTGCCACTGCCTTCTCTGACAACAGATAATAAGAACCTACTATTAGATAGGTGCAGAAGTAATTGCAGTTTTGCATTGCTGAATTTTGCCATTTAAATTTGGAATACATTCTTAAATAGATGTGGTTATGTTATACATCATTTTAATGTACATTTCTCGCTTTATTTTTGGCTAATGACTTATTATTTGCTTTTTACTTTACATTTATTTTAGACTATAGAAATAATGTTAGACAAAATGCAAATTTCAGTGATTTTCTTATTTGAGTTCTTAATGTGTCATAAAACATCAGAGGCAATGTGCAACATCAACAATGCATTTGACCCAGGAACTGCTAACAAATGTACAGGGCAGTGGTAGTTCAAGAAGTTTTACAAAGGAGATACAAGCCTTGAAGATGAATGTAATGGCCAGCTATCACAAGTTGACAATGACCAACTGAGAGCAATCCCTGAAGCCAATCCTCTTACAACTACATGCTGCTGCTGCTAAGTCGCATCAGTCGTGTCCGACTCTGTACGACCCCATAGACAGCAGCCCACCAGGCTACACCGTCCCTGGGATTCTCCAGGCAAGAATACTGGAGTGGGTTGCCATTTCCTTCTCCAATGCATGGAAGTGAAAAGAGAAAGTGAAGTCACTCAGTTGTGTCTGGCTCTTTGCGACCCCATGGACTGTAGCCTACCAGCCTCCTCTGTCTATGGGATTTTCCAGGCAAGAATATTTACAACTACATGAGAAATTGCCAAAGAACTCAACATCAACAATTCTGTGGTCATTTGTCATTTGACGCAAACTGGGAAGGTGAAAAAAATAAGTGGGTGCCTCATAAGCTGACTGAAAATTTAAAAAAAAATATTGTTTTGAAGTGTTATCTTCTCTTATTCTTGTTCTCATATTCTATGGATTCTAATACAACATGAACCATTTCTTGACTGGATTGTGATATGTGAAAAAAAAGTGATTTTATATGACAACAAGTGACAGCCAGCTTAGTGGTTGGACCAAGAAGAAGCTCCATAGCACTTCCCAAAACCATACTTACACAAACACACACAAAGGTCATGACTACTGTTTGGTGGTCTGCTGCTGGTCTGATCCACTGTAGCTTTATGATCCTGGTGAAACCACTATATCTGAGAAGTATGCTCAGTAAATTGATGAGATGCACTGAAAACTGCAATGTCTGCAGCCACCGTTGTTCAACAGAAAGTGTCTAATTCATCTCCATGACAACACCCAATTGCACTTTGTACAACCAATACTTCAAACATTGAACAAATTGGGCTATGAAGTTTTGCCTTATCTACCATATTCACCTGACCTTTTGCCAACTGACTACCACTTCTTCAGTTCAGTTCAGTTCAGTTGCTCAGTTGTGTCCAACTCTTTGCGACCCCATGAATCGCAGCACACCAGGCCTCCCTGTCCATCACCAACTCCCGGAGTTCACTCAGACTCACGTCCATCGAGTCCGTGATGTCATCCAGCCATCTCATCCTCTGTTGTCCCCTTCTCCTCCTGCCCTCAATCCTCCCAGCATCAGAGTCTTTTCCAATGAGTCAACTCTTCCCATGAGGTGGCCAAAGTACTGGAGTTTCAGCTTTAGCATCATTCCTTCCAAAGAAATCCCAGGGCTGATCTCCTTCAGAATGGACTGGTTGGATCTCCTTGCAGTCCAAGGGACTCTCAAGAATCTTCTCCAACACCACAGTTCAAAAGCATAAATTCTTCGGTGCTCAGCTTTCTTCACAGTCCAACTCTCACATCCATACATGAACACAGGAAAAACCATAGCCTTGACTAGATGGACCTTAGTCGGCAAAGTAATGTCTCTACTTTTGAATATGCTATCTAGGTTGGTTATAACTTTTCTTCCAAGAAGTAAGCATCTTTTAATTTCATGGCTGTAGTCACCATCTGGAAATCTTTTTGCAGGGAAAATACATCTACAACCAACAACAAGAAGAAAATGTTTTCCAAAATATGCTGAATCCTAAAGTGTGGGTTTTTATGCTACAGGAATAAACAAACTTTTTTTGTATTGACAAAAATGTGCTGATTGTAATGGTTCCTGTTCTGATTAATAAAGATATGTTTGAGCCTAGTTATAGTGATTTAAAATTCATTGTCTGTATTGGTGTTTTTCTTTCTGGCTTACTTCACTCTGTATAATTGGTTCCAGTTTCATCCATCTTATTAGAACTGATTCAATACAGTATACTAACACATATATATGGAATTTAGAAAGATGGTAATGAGGACCCTGTATGCAAGACAGCAAAAGAGATACAGATGTGTAGAACGGACTTATGGACTCTGAGGGAGAAGGAGAGGGAGAGGGAGAGGGAGGGATGATTTGGGAGAATAGCACTGAAATATGTATACTATCATGTAAGAAATGAATTGCCAGTCTATGTTCAATGCAGGATGCAGGATGCTTGGGGCTGGTGTATGGGGATGATCTGGAGGGAAGATGTGGGGTGGGAGGTGGGAGGGGGGTTCATGTTTGGGAGTTCGTGTAAAAAAATAAATAAA
>SJYX01015581.1:751603-767573 GCA_006410675.1 Oreotragus oreotragus
ACTGAACTGAACTGAACTAACTAGACGGACCTTTGTTGGCAAAGTAATGTCTCTGCTTTTCAATATGCTATCTAGGTTGGTCATAACTTTCCTTCCAAGGAGTAAGCATCTTTTAATTTCATGGCTGCAGTCACTATCTGCAGGTTAGCATGTCATAAATATTTATTGGGAAAATTGGATATTTATATCATTTATTTAATATGTATATAAAATATTGAGTAATTTTATTGTGTTTGACTCTAAAATGTAATGATAGTTGAATATAGTGAAATGAGAACTCAAAAAACTTGAACACATTATATTTTAAATAGTAGGCTCTTAACTTTAATTTACAGATCTTTTTAGTTCCATTCATGATGCTCATTCTGAGTCATTAAAGTTTAAGAGAAAAAATCCATTGTTTTCCACTGTTTTTACACTAGATAAGCTAGTACTTTTCTTAAAGTAGATGGACAATGGCTAACACTGATGCTTTTTGTTTTAAGACAGCGCAGCATTATGAATAAGATAGATCCCTGTTTAACATCTCCATTGCCAAGTTAGAGCTTTGTCACAAATCTCTGTCACTGTATCAGTATTGGCAGTTCACTATGTTGTGGAGACTCTGAGTCAGCAGATATCTTCCCAAGTTTTCTCATTCTTATTGCAGAAGAATTAAGCTGAAGGAGACTCTTGATTGCAAATGGTTCTAGTGTACTAAAGAGTGCATGTCATCACTAGTGAGCCCATTTTATTGAAAACAGCAATTATGTTGAATGAGACATTCTTTTTAAGAAAGTTCAAGTCATATATTATTTTTTATTAAAGACATTTTAGAAGTCAAATAAAAAGAAATCTACAAAAATGACTCATTTCTGTTTATGATTTATAAAATCATGCATTTCTGAAAGACCCCTGCTGCTGCTGCTGCTGCTGCTAAGTGCCTTCAGTCATGTCCAACTCTATGCATCCCCATAGATGGCAGCCCACCAGACTCTGCCATCCCTGGGATTCTCCAGGCAAGAATACTGGAGTGGGTCGCCATTTCCTTCTCCAGTGCCTGGAAGTGAAAAGAGAAAATGAAATCGCTCAGTTGTGTCTGGCTCTTTGCGACTCCATGGACTGTAGTCTACCAGGCTCCTCCATCCATGAGATTTTCCAGGCAAAAGTACTGGAGTGGGTTGTCATTGCCTTCTCCCAAAAGACCCCCTAAAATTAGTTTAATCCTTTACTTCAGATAGATTCAGAAACACTCTTATAGTTCTCAAATTATTTATCTTAGACTCAATCACTTCAATTAAGTAGTATTTATTACATTCCTACTAACAGACACAACTGAGTGACTAACACACTACTATATGAAAAAAAATTGTAATCTATTACAGAGGTAATAGAATGAAGTATAAAATAAAATCTTGGCTTTTCAGACTTCACAATAGTGGAAAAATATATAAACATGAAAAATAAGTAAAATGAAATAATTACGTGCTTAATCATTGGAAAAGTTATAGGTATGAAGAGGGATTTGATGTGAAGTAAAGAAAGACTTCAATAATGGAGTGAAAACTGAGATAAAAAGAGAATGGTAAGAATGACTTAGACTAGGAAAAGAAAGGGCTACCTTGAATAGAACCATAAAATATTTTATTCACCTAATGTCCAGTGTATTCAAAGAAAAATTAATGCATCCTACTTCTAAAGAAGTAGAATACATCATATAGGTAACTAATAAAATTTTAGCTTTTGGTAATGTAGAATGTTTAACTTCACTTTGTTGTTAAGAAAAATCTCACATGGTCTGCATATCACAGAGATCTTCCATGGCCTCTATTATAAGAACTTTAGCATCCTCAACTTGCTTGTCATGCTAATAACTGGTCTTAAAAGAAAACTGCTTCTCCCTGAACCCTGCCGCAATATGTAGCCTTAAACAGCTCCACTCTCAATCATATCCACTGAGCCTTCATATCATTTGTAATTTTTTTTTATAGTTTGTTTAGTTACTAAATCTTAACCAACACTTTTGAGACACCATGGACTGTAGCTCTCCAGGTTCCTCTGTCCATGGGATTTTCTGGGTAAGAATACTGCAGTGGGTTGCTATTTCCAACGCCAGGGAGTCTTCCTGACCCAGGGATCAAACCTATGTCTCCTGTATTAGCAGGTGGATTCTTTACCACTGAACCACCAGGGAATCCCCTTACCCTCTCCCTAATTATAATTTGTGTGAGCAAGGAGAAACATATGATTCAAGGCAGCTAACACAAACATATGACTTGCATTGCTATAAAAATGTACATCTTGTGTCTGGTTATACTGAAATAATTGTGTTTCTTGAAAGTCTTAAAGAAGAATTGGCCAGTATGTATAAATAAAGGAATAACTAGAGAATGTAGTTGACTTGGATGACTATGCAGTATCTAATTAAATCATCACATATTTCTAGTGCTGAATCTCTGGAACTGACTTGGGTTGCGAATGATAATTCTTTTTCACAATGAGATCTTCCCATGTGAGGGTTCCTTTACTTGGATGTCCTTGAAGTTGCACTTAGTTTACTTCCCTGTGCATGTGTGTAGGTATATATATATATATATGGGTATATATATCCTTGACCCCTTAACCTAGCCTGGGTTTATGATGGCTGTTTATTACATTCCAAGAATAAACTAAAACATGCACTAGAGGTAATTGAGGGTATTTGTATGTGGCTTTCTCTCTGTCTAAAATACTTTTTCCTTTCCTTGCCTTCACTTAGCTAATAAGTAGTTACCCTTATTGAATTAGTTCAGAGGCACATTTTATGCCTTCAAGAATTTAAATATATGAAAGTTGAGAAGCTTTAAGATGTAACAAGTGATATTTATAACTTTACTGGAGAGAATTTCTTTGATCTAGATTTGAAAGAACTAAAACTAATACCAACATAGATAAAAATTATTTTATCATGGAGGTCATTAAATAATATAAGTGAGCTATTACATAAATTGTTGAAAAAAACTGGAATTCAGTGATAGTGTACAGATTATGATGAAAATTTTTGAGTTGTACTTTGAAAATTTTATCTTGAGTAGTATTTAACTAAATGCTAGGTTATCACTACAATTAACATTTTTTTGGAATTTATAATGTAAACTTGATTTATGACAGGAAAAGAATAGATAACTGTTACTAGATTCTCAGATGATATAGTTATCTTTCACCCATTTCTTAATGGTTTTGAAAATAGCATGTCTCTGAAATATAAACTATTCTCGACTATAAGAATTTGTGAAAGTATCAGCGAGATTGAAGCTATTTTGTGGCAAAAGTATCCATTTTATTGAGTGGAAAAAAAAACACTTTACATTTTAATTTAAAAATATCTTCAGTACCAAATAAATCTTTATGTTCTATATGGAGAATTTTGTGGTGTTCTATTTTTTTTCTAAAGTTTTAAAAAACCAAAGTGCTGAACAGTGAAGCTTACATCTGCCTAAGATTCCTTAACAGTTCAGCCTCTACAAATATATCATCTAACCCTCTCTCATATTTCATTGCAATGCTTGCCAATCAGTAACAGACTTTGGCCCCATGTCACTTTCATCCCATTGGATGGCTGTCATGGGAGCTGCCCAATGGTGTGCTGCTAATGAGGCAGCTTAAAGAGCAGCTGGGGATGTGCAATTGCTGGATTAGGGTCAAGGCCAAGAGAGAAAATGGATGAGAGAGATAGAGTCTGAAAGACTGCCAATAAGCAGGGGTTCTATTATCCTGCTAAAGCAGGACATTCATTACCATCTATTGTAACAAATTTGGGTTTAGTCAAGCTGTCTCTCCCTCTCTTTGGATTTACAATTCATAAGCCACAAATGATCCAAAGGGTGCATTGTCCCTTGTGGCCACGTAACCCTGGGTGAGGGAGAAGCATAGCAGAAATGCATGAGCTGTGAAGTCCCTAATGTAAGCACCATCAGGACAGCACCTTGTTCCTGGGAGCTGTGACATAAGTTGTAGGCATATTGCCAAAATAGTTTTGCATCTCTCTGGAGCCGATTTGCTCATTAAGCAAAGATAAAAAGTTCTTGTTTATCCTTTGCACAAATCAAGTCCTAATGCTAAGAGCTGATATCTCCATACTAATTTCTTCTTGTTTCTGGTAATATTATTGCACAGGAACAGAAGCTTATTTTTCCATAAGGATATAAACCAAGTTCTTCCAAGAGTCAGAGAATAATCTGTGTCCCTATTTTTCAGTTGGTTTGTGTTATTTCTAGGCATGAAATATGACGTGTAAAATTTGTAAACAAAAAAACAAACAAACAAAAAAAAACACCTTATTTTGCTCTTTAATCACAAAGCTTCCCACCCTTTAAATAGGATGAATGTGTTTCTCCTTCTTCTTCTTCCTCTATTCTTGTGCCCGTACTGAACTTTTTCAATTATATTACTTATTAACATTTGGATTCCATGCTAAAGCCCACCTGCCATCTGAACTAATGGGACTGTAGTGTTATTGTCTATATGCTGTACTCAGTTAGGAAGGCAAATGAGCTTGATGAAAAGAGAGCAAGTACAGTAATTCAGAGCAAATTAACCAAGGCATAGTGAATATAACTAATCACTTCAGTAAAATAAGGAAAATAACGTTCTTAGCCTGATAGTGGGACAGTGCTGACCTCAGTCTGTGGCAGGTAGATCTCACAGAGCATCCTCTACCCCTACCAGAAAGTCACTTCTGTAAGTCACAGATAAAGGTAGAAGCAGCACAACCAGCCCTTATGAATCTTCTTTTTTTTTTTTTTTTTTGCCGTTTTAACCTTTTTTTTTTGCTGTTTTAACCATTTTATTTTTTTTTTAATTTTTATGTTTACTTTATTTTACTTTACAGTACTGTATTGGTTTTGGCATACATTATGAATCCGTCATGGGTGTACATGAATCTTTTAAATGTGGCTTTACCACAGATGACTTTTCAGTTATTCTTGCAATTTTTAGAATGTGTACAATTCNGTTTTAACCATTTTATTTTTTTTTTAATTTTTATGTTTACTTTATTTTACTTTACAGTACTGTATTGGTTTTGGCATACATTATGAATCCGTCATGGGTGTACATGAATCTTTTAAATGTGGCTTTACCACAGATGACTTTTCAGTTATTCTTGCAATTTTTAGAATGTGTACAATTCAATCCACATTGCTTTTCTTTCTTCAGAAGCTAAAGTTTCTTATTTGTATGATTGTTTCACATGCTGCTGCCTAGAGTAAATTTGTTATAATTCATCTCATTATTTCCATGTGTGTTTTATAGATATTCTGTCTTCATATTTTAAAAATTTAGGTGTTTTGACTTTAAATGCTTACCAGCATAGGTATTTCAAACTGCTTACACAAACTACAGTAAGTGATCCATCATTAGTAAAGCCTGCTGCTGATTCTTCCAAAGAATCATTTTATGAATATGTTTATAAGCTTCAACATACATATTGCTTTACTTAATTCTTAGAAACAGAATTCCCTTTTAATGGGTTCAGGTCAGTTAATGTTATGGTTCAAGGTGTTATCATAATAACTGTGGTTCAGTTCAGTTCAGTTCATTCTCTCAGGCGTATCTGACTCTTTACGACCCCGTAGACTGCAGCACGCCAGGCCTCCTTGTCCATCACCAACTCCTGGAGCCTACTCAAACTCATGTCCATTGAGTCGGAGATGCCATCCAACCATCTCACCCTCTGTTGTCCCCTTCTCCTCCCGCCTTCAATCTCCCAGCATCAGGGTCTTTTCAAATGAGTCAGCTCTTTGCATCAGGTGGCCAAAGTATTGGAGTTTCAGCTTCAGCAACAGTCCTTCCAATGAATATTCAGGACTGATTTCCTTTAGGATGGACTGGTTGGATCTCCTTGCAGTCCAAGGGACTCTCATGAGTCTTCTCCAACACTACAGTTCAAAAGCATCAATTCTTCAGTGCTCAGCTTTCTTTATAGTCCAACTCTCACATCTATACATGACCACTGGAAAAAGCATAGCTTTGACTAGATGGACCTTAAGGAGTAAACATCTTTTATTTTCATGGCTGCAGTCACCATCTGCAGTGATTTTGGAGCACCCCCAAAATAGAGTCTGTCACTGTTTCCACTGTTTCCCCATCTATTTCCCATGAAGTGATGGGACCAGGAGCCATGATCTTACTTTTCTGAATGTTGAGCTTTAAGCCAACTTTTTCACTCTCCTCTTTCACTTCCATCAAGAGGCTCTTTAGTTATTCTTCACTTTCTGCCATAAGGGTGATATCATCTGGGTATCTGAGGTTATTGATATTTCTCCCTGCAGTCTTGATTCCAGCTTGTGCTTCATCCAGCCCAGTATTTCTCATGATGTACTTTTTACATATAAGTTAAATAAGCACAGTGACAGTATACAGCCTTGACATACTCCTTTCTCTATTTGGAACCAGTCTGTTGCTTCATGTCTAGTTCTGTTACTTCCTGACTTGCATACAGATTTCTCAAGAGGTAGATCAAGTGCTCTGGTATTTAAGAATTTTCCACAGTTTGTGGCGATCCACACAGTCAAAGGCTTTGGCATAGTCAATATAGCAGAAATAGATGTTTTTCTGCAACTCTCTTATTTTTTCAATAATCCAGCAGATGTTGGCAGTTTGATCTCTGGTACCTAGCAATCAAAAAGCCACGTTCTGATCAACAGTATCTGTAAACTCTTTAAAAATCCATCTTTCCTGAAGGCATAGAATGCTAAGAACTGATTTTTTGTGTGTATTTGTGGAAACATATTTATGATCCTGGTAACTTAAGATTAATTATTGCTGTTTCCTTTTACTGAATACAAGGTGGTTTATGTACAGAGACTGCTCTAAGAAGGTAGTTTCAATGCTAATACAACTTATAAGAATATGTTAAGTAGATCTTTTGAGGATGTGAGTTCTAAGTGCTCAAATCTATGAAATCTAATCTACTTATTACCTACTGAATGATACATGTGGTCTTAAGTAACGATGGGCCCTCTATTTCAGAAATAGTATGTGTCAAATTCATAAATATGGTTTAATGAAATGAAATCTCCATTCCCAATTTCTTCATAAAACAAATTCCAGTCCTGATTCATGTTTGTTTCTTTAACAAATAAGAAGTCTTTGAGTTACAGGTTGGAGAAGGATTTTTTTCGGAAAATACTTGCCTAACATAATTGAATATAAATCAAAATAAATGGAGCAAGGGAGGGAGAGGGGAAAAGAGGAGAAAATTTATATATAGCTATTAGTCAATTATAAAGAATTCTGCCACTGCAAGTTTCTTTTGCTAGAGAAGCAGCAAATGATTGGTAAAGTGTACAGAAGTTTAAAGGTAGACAATGGATCTAGTCTTAATTTCTCAGTATTATAAAGATGGTGAGGAGATTCTGGTTCTCTGGGGGTAACTTCCTGGGAAAGGACAAAATTGCCAGTGATGCTGGTTTTATAACCCTTTTTTGGAGCAGAATTTGTGGGATAAGATGAGGCTTGGATAAGATGTGAGCAGGATTTTTAAACATGATTCTTCTATAGGACCTTTAAAGTTTTCACTACAATTCCCAAAACCATGATATGCTTAGTAAATTTGTAGACAGTGATGGGGACGATTCGGCAAAAGGCAAAACCAGAATCAGATTCTAGATGAGAAGACAAATGAGTCACAACCATAACTCACAGGCGTAGTAACAGACCTAGAGATCTGGTGTGTCTTTCAAATGGTACAAAACCATTTAATTCCTGGTCAGCAACTGCTCATAGGTTTGGCTGTATACTTTTGTATTTTGATAATAATAATGGTACTTATATAGTTTTTACTGTGAGACATGTAGTGAACTGAATTTTTAACCTTCACCACATTCCTTATAGAAGAGGTAAGTATTTTCTTATTATTTTCCCCCAAAGAGAAATGAATGCTTTGAGTTTAAGTAATTTGTCTTAAATCACACAGCTATTAAGCTCTGAAGCTGAAATTCAAATCCAGGAAGCCCGGCTCCACACAACATGCACTAAAGTACTGACCTAGACTAGTAAGAAAGGACATGTTAATGTGCTCCACTAAACACTGCATTTCTGCCAAGGAAAAACTTTAATACCAAGAGAGAACTGGTCTTTGGGAATGAAACCCTAAGCGGTAAAGAATAAATAGAAACTTGGAAATAAGTAGAATCATGACCATGTTTACAGCAGCATGTTTTAACATTCTGATTCTTTCAAATATCTTTATCCACTTAGATTCTAGAAGAGTTATAGAACTTCCCAATGGGCTTCTGAAAAATATGTTTATTAGAGTATGTTTAAAATTATTTAATATACTATTTTTCAACCATTCCCTTCACTTATTTCATGCAGTCAAGAAACAAACACATAAAACATATTTTTCAACAGTTTCAAAGTGTGACTCGCTCAGTTGTGTCCAGCTTTTTGCAACCCCATGGACTGTAGCCCATCAGGTTTCTCTGTCCAAGGGATTCTCCAAGAAAGAATATTGGAGTAAGTAGCCATTCTCTTCTCCAGGGAATCTTCCAGACTCAGGGATCTAACCCAGGTCTCCTACTTTGCAAGCAGATTCTTCACTGTCTGGGCCATTGGGAAAGCCCCAACAATCTATAATCTTCTAAAACTTAATGACTGTATTTTCAACCTCTGCGGTTATTCATCAGAGAAGGCAATGGCACCCTACTCCAGTACTCTTGCCTGGAAAATCCCATGGGTGGAGGAGCCTGGTGGGCTGCAGTCCATGGGGTCACTAGGGGTCGGACACGACTGAGCAACTTCATTTTCACTTTTCACTTTCATGCATTGGGGAAGGAAATGGCAACCCACTCCACTGTTCTTGCCTGGAGAATCCCAGGGACGGGGGAGCCTGTTGGGCTGCCATCTATGGGGTCACACAGAGTCGGACACAACTGAAGCGACTTAGCAGCAGCAGCAGTGGTTATTTATCAATCACCTCATTTGAAACTTGCTAGTATCTAGATATGGGTATGAATCAAGTATTTTCCTTAATTTTTTAAAATTTAATACTGTGCTTTAGGTGATTCTTAATGGTTTAGGAAAGTTTGTGTCAACACACATATCCTTATCTCTACCACCATTCCACCCCCTCACTCAGGCATAACATAGCCAGCTATTTGGTAGGTGAATGCAAATTTTTATATTTTAAGATAGTTATATATGAGTAGAAACAGATATCAACCCCCAACAGTTTAAAAAAATACCACTCTTTAATTCTATCAGTGACAAAGAAAATATTTTGTTTTCAATAATTATTTTTTCCCTTAGCTCATTAAGATATTTTCCCAGAAGCTTCAAGAATCTGCAAGCCTCCCCCCAAATCCTCACATATGGTGACATTACTGGCACCAATAATCAGAGCTGGAGTAGAGAATGCAGATGGAAAGTACCACATAAATTACCTCATTATTGTTCAGCTACTTTTATTTGTCCACTGCTGTTTGGGTTCATTGCTGCATTCTATCTGGATAAAAACCACAATCCAGTTGCAGACCAAAACCCACAACTTTCAGAGGAATGCTGACAAAAATGGGAATTATAGCAACTTTCACAAATTACAAGTTCATATTTTACAGTCACATCCTTGACAGTATGCACATTTCCCTTTTGGTCAATGCTAGGTCAGTACTGTAGTTCAGTGTTGTCCTGAAACAACTGGCACTCAACAAATTGGTGCTAATGCCCCCTTCTGGTTGACTGGATTCCCCTACAATCCACTTAGTTCTCACTTTTTGGCTACAATGGCTTATTTTTTTTCTCTTGTTCTTGACATGTTTCTCAGGGTAAGAATGTGGAAAGATTATCAGAACTGTTAATGAAAGAGTATTGTGAAATAATACATATATAGAAAAGATCATCCATGTTAAAAACCGCATTTTGCTTTTGAGCTTCCAACTTAATATTTATTTTTTTAAAGCAATAGAGTGAACATGATTCTCATGGATTTTTTTTTTCTTTGAAGGATATATAAGATGTAACATATATATATAGTTTATTTATGTTATATATATTTATATATGTTATATCAATTTTGCTCTTTCAACAAGCTTTAACTTTGGGAAAAGATAATTTAAAATTTTGTTCTTAATCTATATATTATAAATGTTTTATATTTATATATTTTATCCAGTTATAAGAGCTCACTGACATATGTACAATGCTTTCAATGTAGAAAAAGATTAAAATAAATGGTCGTGAAGAAAAAGTTACTATTATGACTATTTCATATGAATTAAAAATGTTTCTTTAGGGTCCTGTTCACAATAATTTCAGATTTATTTGTCTGAATCCAGAACCTGTGTTCTACCCCACCATGCTGAAGTGACATAGACTTTATAAAAGTCTGCTTGAGTGAGGAATTTTCATATAAGAACAGTCAAGAAAAGATTGACTTAAAAAGCAATTACATTAGTTGTTTACTTAATGGTTTATTTACAGTTAGTCAATAAATTGAGATCTAAGCCAATCTTACAGCCCCAATTACTAACAAAGAGATTACTGGGGTGGGTTTTTTTTTTTTTTTTCAAACTTGAATTAAACCAAGAATGAAATGCCAAGTCAAAAAACAAAAACAAAAACAAACAAAAAAAAAACACCTGAGAACATATCAGTATTTACAATAAATTCATAATTAACAAAGGTGTTTTTGATCTTCATAACCTGAGATATTTTATTAATGCAAGGTGGAGGAGTCTTTCTGAATCAATTTAATCAAAAGTATTTATTGAGCACCTATTATGTGTTCAGCAGATTAAAATACAGAAATATTAACCTGTGACAGCCACATCAACCTCTACCTGCAGAGTATAAAGGGGAAATTTTGTAAAATAGATGAAATAATTTAGAAATTATAAAAGGCACAAGACAGACTAATCAGGTTGGAATTTTCAAATAAGCTGAAACTTATCAAATTATGACAGGTGAGTTGTAGAAGTGAAAGTGCAAAGCAAGTACCATGATGCTCTTGGGGTGATAGATTGTAAGGATATGGCTTAGAAGAGCAACCCCATGCTGCTCTTCTTGACTATTAGTTTTAATTTATTGTGCTTTTTAAAAATTTTAGACATTTTACCACTTTCACTCTTATTTTATTATTTAAAAAGTTGTAGTGGAAAGCAAAACAGGACATTTAAGTTACCCAATCTAATTCTGATTGAAGCTTTGGTATTGACTTATGTGACTTTAGAAGGCATACTTTGCTCTGTGAGTCAGATTTTTTAACTCTCCAGTAGAGATGAGGAATTTCCATACTGCAAAGATTCTTCAGGCAATAAAACTGAATGAAAGTATGCAATTAAATACCATTTTTACCATCCTGCTCATTCAACACAGCCAAGAAAACATTTCTAATTATCATTATTTGTCTCTTAATAATTATTTACCTTAGTCATACTTGTAACCTTATTCATATTTGCATGGTAAGACACAAAGTGCTTTTCCATACAATTCTTAATAAATTCCTCACAAGCATACATGGTGTCAATATCAGTTTTCCCCCCTTTTCTAGATGAATCTTAATTCTTTCTCTTGATAGCATTGGCTGTTCTCACTAGTTTCTAAAAAATGTAGATTCAGTGACAGTAATTGATATACCTACTCCACAATCCCAACTTTCATACAGACTTATGAAGCAGTTATTGAGGAAAAAATGTAAAGCAGTGTTCAGGAACAGACTGAACCAGGAAACAAAAAAGAATTCTGGATATATAGGCAGTTCAACACAAGAATACTTACATAATAGCATTAGAATATTCATCTTTGATGTCTTCCTTTTTCTCATTATACATACCTAATTATCTATTTTTTTTTTTTTCTGTGTATCATTCTTAGGCCTTTTATACCTGTGTATTTTTCAGGCCAATCACATAATCAGAACTTAAAACCTGACCACTATTAAAAGTCATATTATTCACCTGCCCTTAAATTTCAATTCATTTGTATTAAGCATAGAACAGAGTTCAGTCTACAGAGTAGTGAAATTTAAATATGCCCACAGTCTAATCTCAGGGTTTGGTTCAGTGGAATCTTAAAGACCGGAATACACACAGAAGAGCTAATTATGTGCATGTCTTCCTCCCCCCACCCCCATGTTCAGTGATATAATATCTTCACTGATAGCCTGATATCTATCAAGGTAGGAATATTTACACCAAAAAAGAAAAAAAGGCAATCACTGTGAAACGGTTTTCTTTCACCAAAGACAGCAATTAAACATTTATCTGCATAGCACTAATTCTGTCCCAAATTCCAATATCACTGTATTTCCAAGGTACATTTGGTACTTCTTAAATCCATCCTAAGCATGGCCTCTTCCATCATTCTGTGATAGACTTCTCCTCATTTTGACCAGGTGAAAAAAATAATAATTTTGATGAGATGACAATATTTTTATACGGTAGACTTTTTCTGTTTTAGAGAGATCTACTGAGGAGCCTATCTTAAACCTCTAAGAAAAAATACTGCTCCTTCCAGGCTAAGCAATAATTCTATCTCCTCCCAAGCATGACTTACTATTTTAAAAATATTACTTAGAGCAGTTTTAAGTTCACAGAAAAAAACGAGAGAAAAGTATAGAGATTCCCCATATTTCTCTTGCCTCCACACATGCATTTGCTGTTGTTTAGTCACAAAGATGTGTCCAACTCTTTGCAACCCCATGAACTATAGCCTGCCAGGCCTCTCTGTCTATGGGATTTCCCAGGCAAGAATTCTAGAGTGGGTTGCCATTTCCTTCTCCAGGGAATCTTCCTGATTCCAGGTCCAAACCTGCATCTCCTGCCTTGGCAGATGGATTATTTACCACTGAGCCACCTGGGAAGCCCTCCACACAAGCATAGCATTCCCTATAATCAATATCTCCCACCAGGATGAAATATTGTTACAAATGATGAACCTACATTGACAAATTGTGGTCAGACAAACCACAGCCTGCCTTATGATTCACACTTGGTATTATATTTCTCTTAATTTTAGACAAATTTATAATGCCATGTACCCATCATTATATTTTCCTACAGAATATTCTCACTGTCCTAAAACTCCTCTGTGCACCTATTCATCCCTGTATCCCTAACCCTTGGCAACCTCTGATCATCTCTATAGGTTTATTTTTTCAGACTATCATCTGGTTGGAATCATACAGGATGTAGCCCTTTCAGATTGGCTTCTTTCACTTAGCAATATGGCTTTAAGTTTCCTTTATGTCTTTTCATGGTTTGATATCTCATTTCTTTAGTGCTGAATAATATTTCATTGTCTGGATGTACCGGTTTCTTTATTCATGCACCTACTACAAGACACATGCCTCATTATTCACTACTGAAAAATAATCCCACCCTTTTCTGTGCTCTCATAAGATTTTATTTATATCTTCTTTGTAACGCTTAACATCTTACATAGTTATTATTAACATTTTATCCTTCCTACTATACTATATATTTTGAGGGTAAAGTTTGCATCTTGTTCATGTTTATTCCCATCTAACCTACTTTACTATGTTTCAATAAATAAATGTTAGGGAAAAATACTATCGAACATTTTGCTGGCCTCATATTTCCATAGTTCCTGCATTTTTCTCACTAACTCTGATAACTTTTTTCAAAAACTATTCAAAACATCTTTGAAAGGAAACAAAAATTCACTCAACTTATTGTCACTTCATGATCAAGCATGAGTATTCTAAATGCCAAATGAGTCCCAGGTACCGCTTTTGAATGACACTTAGGAATGCAATAAATGGAGAGCACAATGCTAAAATAGCTATTGAATTTCAGCTATTTTTCTAAAGAAAATAATGCAAACCAACATGGTGTTTAACAAGTATCCTTAAAAGTCAGTGGGAAAGCAAACAGCACTTGGAACAATGTTCTGTAGAAATGTTTACTTAAATGTTTGGTGAGGGGGAAGTATTTGCATAATAAAATGCCTTTATTAACAGCATAGTGGGCCTCACTCTCTTGGTTTGAAAAGAAGCTAAGGGGTCTCAACACTATTTTAGTTTTGTTTTCTAGTAGGGCAAATGTAGGCAATTTCAGAATATAACGAAAATTCTATTACCCTCCCAAATGCTTATACACATTTGCCCAGATCTGGGAAGTTACCTCAGCCCACTCAAATTCAGTAGTTTTAAAGATACAAAACATAAACCCTTATTCACTGTTTTCTTATGCAGAAAGATTTTTGTCCCTCCCAACATCTTAATTTCTTTTTAAAAAAAGTCTCATAAAGTGTTCAATCACCAGCCAATTGAAAGAACTGATTCTCTGATAGGAGAGCAGGTGCTGCTGACTTCCCATTTGGAAGAGGCTGGCAGGCTTTTTTTTTTTTCCCCTCAAGAATGATCTCAGTTAGTTCCAGGGTTAAGAAGTGTACCAGAGATACAGTGGTCAAGGCTTGATCTCTCCCTGCTTTGTTCTGTTCCCTGAGCACTCATTACCCTTATCCTTTGTAAGCTATCTGCATCACACAGCCCTTGTCAACAAAGGAAATGAATGAAGGGATGTTCCAGCTGGATCAGTGCAAAACCACTGGATGAATCTGAAAAAAAAAAAAGTAATCTACAATTTGCACACCTCTGATGATATTCCCTTATACCATTCTTGCATCAGAAAGTCAGTGGTGTTAACATTTAGGATTTTTTCATATTTAACATTAATAGATAGGCTCCTATGGGTTGCTTTCAGGGGAGGAAAAAATAGAGTTTTAAATTTAGGTTAAGAGTGTTGACGATATTTGTATAATTAAAAAAAGAAAAAAAAAGTTGTTCTTTTATTAGAATGTCTCTTCAGTACCAAACCAGATTATAAGAGTCAGCAGAAGTTAACACCATGTCATGGAAAACAATCCTGGGAAAATGTCACTTCTCTCTAATAATACAAAGCTGGGAATGATCTATATAACTGCACACAGAGAGAAAAGCTAGAGAATTGATACTTTGTGTTCCGTTCCATGGAATAATGCTGATATTTCTGTTAGGCCATTTCACTTAATTATCAATATATAATATTAGAATTATGTAATATATATAGTACACATATAATAGGAAGTGACAATACTATAAATTGTGAAAGTATCAATATTTTGAATAGGTCATGTCAATGCTCTAAAAGTAGTCATTAAAACAGTAATGAAATTTCTAGTAATGTCAGCAGTTAAATTTTTTGAGGAATTTTTATGTCAGGCATTATACAATACATATTTCTTCTATTATTTCACTTGTCTACACATCTTACTATATCTCCTCAGTTTTAAAACTGAGACTTCCGAGAGACCTAATAGTTCTCAAAAATCCCACAATTAATAAATAGTGTCACCAGAAATTAAACCCAAGATTTTATGCCATCAACTATTTTTCTTGACCACTAAATTAAAAATCAAGACCTTTGAAGAGTGGAAGTTAATATGAAAATTATTATAAATGTATATACATATTATGTAATATAGACATTGTTTTTTCAATTTACATAGAGATATTTAAATATCATTGCATCAGCATTTTCCAAAATGTGCTCTTTTAAATATTTATGCATATTATCATAAATATATGAAAAACTGTATCATAGTTAAGTGAGTCTGGATTCAGTTCAGCTCAGTACAGTCGCTTAGTCGTGTCCAACTCTTTGCGACCCCATGAATCGCAGCACGCCAGGCCTCCCTGTCCATTAACAATTCCTGGAGTTCACTCAGATTCACGCCCATTGAGTCAGTGATGCCATCCAGACATCTCATCCTCTGTTGTCCCCTTCTCCTCCTGCCCCCAATCCCTCCCAGCATCAGAGTCTTTTCCAATGAGTCAACTCTTCGCATGAGGTGGCCAAAGTACTGGAGTTTCAGCTTTAGCATCATTCCTTCCAAAGAAATACCAGGGCTGATCTCCTTCAGAATGGACTGGTTGGATCTCCTTGCAGTCCAAGGGACTCTCAAGAGTCTTCTCCAACACCACAGTTCAAAAGCATCAATTCTTCAGTGC
>SJYX01015581.1:789927-854462 GCA_006410675.1 Oreotragus oreotragus
TTGACTTCACATTCCAAGATGTCTGGCTCTAGATTAGTGATCACATCCTCATGATTATCTGGGTCGTGAAGATCTTTTCTGTACAGTTCTTCTGTGTATTCTTGCCACCTCTTCTTAATATCTTCTGCTTCTGTTAGGTCCATACCATTTCTATCCTTTATCGAGCCCATCTTTGCATGAAATGTTCCCTTGGTATCTCCAATTCTCTTGAAGAGATCTCTAGTCTTTCCCATCCTGTTGTTTTCCTCTGTCTCTTTGCATTGATTGCTGAAGAAGGCTTTCTTATCTCTTCTTGCTATTCTTTGGAGCTCTGCATTCAGATGCTTATATCTTTTCTTTTCTCCTTTGCTTTTCGCCTCTCTTCTTTTCAGTGCTATTTGTAAGGCTTCTCCAGACAGCCATTTTGCTTTTTTGCATTTCTTTCCCATGGGGATGTTCTTGATCCCTGTCTCCTGTACAATGTCATGAACCTCATTCCATAGTTCATCAGGAACTCTGTCTATGAGAGGCATGGGAAGCCTAAAACATAGAGCCTTTCAAAGAGTTAAAAGTTATTAGAGTAGTGCTGGTGTAGAATTTTATTATTGGGCCAATGCTTGTTGCTAAGTTCCCATATCTCCTATCCACTGTGCACCTGGGAGTGCATTAGTTAACATAGTTGGAATGTAAGAAAAACAAGTGTAGTCTTGAAATTAACCACATCAGACCTTTGAGCTAATTGGTTCTATCTTGTAACTCACTGCACCTTTGCTCCGTGAAAAATGTAACTCTGTTTAGCATTTTCTGAGACTGACATAGATTAGAAATATAAAGAAAAAACATTTAAAGAGAAAATAAGTTGTTTGGTTGAGCAGCCTTTATCAAAAGAGGGTCATAAAATGTTCATAGGCCTCCAAGTCCAGAAGATAATGTACACAATATTGTTTATGGGAAAGGTATGCAGACAAAAATCCTGGTTTTGATAAAGACAAAACAGATGTAATGTTTGGGCTGACTCTGTATGACTTTGCATCTTTCCTTTCCCTCTATGTACAAGTTAAGGTATAAAAGTCCCTTTTAAAAATAAAATAAGGGGCCTCACTCACCAAAGAAGCTTGGTAACCCTGTGTTTTTCTTTTTGTCTCATGCTTTCTTTCTTTCTCCCTCTCCCTCCCTCTCTTTTTCAGGCTGATGCCTTGGAACACAGAGGCTCTCTGCATTCACTTTCCTGCCTGAGCTTCTAAGACTTATTAGCTTTCTGTGTAATCCAAGGAATATCAGCCTCTTTCTCTCCTTTATTTTCTTATCTACAACATTCTTTCCTTATCTCTCTCCAAATCATCTGCCAACCCAGTTTCTCCGTCAGGTTCCCCTGGATCCTGAGGGGGCTGGATCCCGGCAGAGTTCTCTTTTCTCCACACCCTCTCCAGCATTTATTTCTTGTAGACTTTTGGATCGGAGCTATTCTGATTGGCGTGAAATGGTACCTCGTTGTGGTTTTGATTTGCCTTTCTCTGATAATGAGTAATGTTGAGCATCTTTTCATGTGTTTGTTAGCCATCTATATGTCTTCCTTGGAGAAATGTCTATTTAGTTCTTTGGCACATTTTTTGATTGGGTCATTTATTTTTCTGGAATTGAGCTGCAGGAGTTGCTTGTATATTTTTTGAGATTAGTTGTTTGTCAGTTTCACCTTGCTTATAGTTTCTTTTGTTGTGCAGAAGCTTTTAATTTTAATTAGGCCCCATCTGTTTATTTTTGCTTTTATTTCCAATATTCTGGGAGGTGGGTCATAGAGGATCCTGCTGTGATTTATGTCAGAGAATGTTTTGCCTATGTTCTCTTCTAAGAGTTTTATAGTTTCTGGTCTTAAGTTTAGATCTTTAATCCATTTTGAGTTTATTTTTGTGTATGGTGTTAGAAAGTGTTCTAGTTTGATTCTTTTACAAGTGGTTGACCAGAAGTCAAAAAGGCAAAATTTTAAATTAATGTTAGAAAAATATTATCATCATTTACATCTTACTTTTTTCATCTGTAAGGTCCTTAAAAGGTTTCATTTATTTTCCAAAGTCCTAGTGTTGGTCAGTTGTAGAATTAGCTTTCAAACCTAGGTAGTCTAATATTAGAGCTTCCAATCTTACTGTTTTTAACAAAAGTGAATGCCTTCATTTTGGCTACAATTGTGCTTCTTTATGAATGGTTATAATTTGTTTTAAAGAAGATCTTTTGATCATTTAAAAGATAATAAAACTCAATGATATACATAGATACTTATTTCATAAAAAATGAATTTATTTTATATTTATTCACTATATTTCTGTTTTGTCAAATTCTTTGACCCAGTTTCCTGTACTGTAGGCATATTATTCACCATCTGAGCCATGAAGGAAACCTTTTAGTCAACTTCTTTACTCATTAACAGTCTAAAAACAAACTATTAAATATCTTGCCATATATATATATATATAGACACACACACATATATATATACACTCAAATATAAATTTTAAAATATTTACTCTGCTTCATATCATACTCTAAATATTTAATTTACATTAATAATTCCAAAATTATAGAAGAGAATAGAAAACTTCTGTATTTTACTGTAAAACTATTTTTTGTAGCAGTTTTACATGTTACATGATATGTTTTCATGAATATTTAAAATATACTGAAAGCACTGATTTCAGCAAGCCTTGTAAAATGTTTAAGTACTGATTTTAAAGTTAATTTATAAAACAATGTGATATACATTTATATGCATGATACATCTTAATAATTTTATTTTTTGAAAAAGACTTCTAAAACAATGTTTCATAATTTTAATCTATGGTTCACACTGAAAATCTCACCATAAAATTACATGTTCAGTACAGTTCAGTTGCTCAGTCCTGTCTAAATCTTTGCAACCCCATGGGCTGCAGCATGCAAGGCCTCCCTGTCCATCACCAACTCCCAGAGTTTACTCAAGCTCATGTCCATTGAGTCGGTGATGTCTTCCAACCATCTCATCTTCTGTCATCTCCTTCTCCTCTCACCTTAAATAGTTCCTAGTATCAGGGTCTTTTCAAATGAGTCAGTTCTTTGTATCAGGTAGCCAGATATTGGAGTTTCAGCTTCAACATCAGTCCTTCCAATGAATATTCAGGACTGACTTCCTTTAGAATGAACTGGTTGGAACTCATGTAGTACAAGGGACTTTCAAGATTCTTCCCCAACACCACAGTTCAAAAGCATCAATTCACTAGTGCTCAGCTTTCTTTATGGATCAAGAAACTCACAACCATACATGACTACTGGAAAAACCATAACCTTGACTAGACAGACCTTTGAAAGCAAAGTAATGTCTCTGCTTTTTAATATGCTGTAGTTTGGTTATAACGTTTCTTCCAAGAAGTAAGTGTCTTTTAATTTCATGGCTGCAATCACCATCTGCATTGATTAGAGCCACAAAAAATAAAGTCTGCCATTGTTTCCAATGTTTCCCCATCTATTTGCCATGAAGTGATGGGACCAGAAGCCATGATCTTAGTGTTCTGAATGTTGAGCTTTAAGCCAACTTTTTCACTCTCCTCTTTCACTTTCATCAAGAGGCTCTTTAGTTCTTCTTCACTTTCTGCCATAAGGGTGGTGTCATCTGCATAGTGAAAGTGAAGTCGCTCAGTTGTGTCCAACTCTTTGCAACCCCATGGACTGTAGCCTACCAGGCTCCTCAGTCCATGGGATTTTCCAGGCAAGAACACTGGAGAGGGTTGCCATTTCCTTCTCCAGGGGATCTTCCCAGCCCAGGGATCTAAACTGGGTCTCCTGCATTATAGGCAGATACTTTACTGTCTGAGCTACCAGGGAAGCCTGAGCTTCTGCATATCTCAGCTTATTGATATTTCTCCCCGCAATCTTGATTCCACCTTGTGCTTCATCCAGCCTAGTGTTTGTCATGATGTACTCTGCATATAAGTTAAAATAGCAGGGTGACAATATATAGCCTTGATGTACTACTTTTCTATTTGGAACCAGTCTGTTGTTCCATGTCCAGTTCTAATTGATGCTTCCTGACCTGAATAGAGATTTCTCAAAGGCAGTTCAGGTGGTATGGTATTCCCATCTCTTTCAGAATTTTCCACAGTTTATTGTGATCCACACAGTCAAATATTTGGCATAGTCAATACTGCTGCTGAGTCGCTTCAGTCATGTCCGACTCTGAGCGACCCCATAGACAGAAGCCCACCAGGCTCCCCCATCCCTGAGATTCTCCAGGCAAGAACACTGGAGCGGGTTGCCATTTCATTGTCAATAAAGCAGAAGTAAATGTTTTATGGAACCCTCTTGCTTTTTTGATGATCCAGCAGATGTTGGCCATTTGATCTCTGGTTCCTCTGCCTTTTCGAAAACCAGCTTGAACATCTGGAAGTTCACTGTTCATGTATTGCTGAAGCCTGGTTTGGAGAATTTAAGCATTACTTTAGTAGTGTATGAGATGAGGGCAATTGTGGAATAGTTTGAGCATTGTTTAGCATTGCCTTTCTTAAGGATTTAAATGAAAACTGATGTTTTCAAGGCCCATGGCCACATCAAAGTTTTCCAAATTTGCTGGCATATTGAGCACAGCACTTTCACAGCATCATCTTTTAGGATTTGAAATAGCTCAACTGGAATTCCATTACCTCCACTAGCTTTGTTCATAGTGATGCTTCCTAAGGCCCACTTGACTTTACATTCCAGGATGTTTGGCTCTAGGTGAGTGATCACACCATTGTCATTATCTAGGTCATGAAGATTTTTTGTAAATTTTTTCTGTGTATTCCCGCCACCTCTTCTTAATATCTTCTGCTTCTATTAGGTCCATAACATTTCTGTCCTTTATTGAGCCCATCTTTGCATGAAGTATTCCCTTGGTGTCTCTAATATTCTTGAAGAGATCTCTAGTCTTACCCATTCTATAGTTTTCCCTTATTTCCTTGCATTGATCACTGAGGAAGGCTATTCTTTGGAACTCTGCACTCAAATGGATATATCTTTCCTTTTATCCTTTGTTTTTCACTTTTCTTTTCACAGCTATTTGTAAGGCTTCCTCAGACAGCTATTTTGCTTTTTTTCATCTTTTTCTTGGGGATGGTCTTGATCCCTGTCTCCAATACAATGCAACGAACCTCCGTCCATAGTTCATTAGGTACTCTGTCTATCATATCTAGTCACTTAAGTCTATTTCTCACTTCCACTGTACAATTGTAAGGGATTTGATTTAGGTCATACTTGAATAGTCTAGTGGTTTCACCTACTGTCTTCAATTTAAGTCTGAATTTGGCAATAAGGAGTTCATGATCTGAGCCACAGTCACCTCCTGGTCTTGTTCTTGCTGACTGTATAGAGCTTCTCCATTTTTGGCTGCAAAGAATGGAATCAGTCTGATTTCGGTGCTGACCATCTGGTGATGTCCATGTGTAGAGTCTTCTCCTGTGTTGTTGGAAGAGGGTGTTTGCTATGACCAGTGTGTTCTTTTGGCAGAACTCTATTAGCTTTTGCCCTGCTTCATTCTGTACTCCAGGGCCAAATTTTCCTGTCACTCCAGGTATTTCTTGACTTCCTACTTTTTCTTTCCAGTCCCCTGTAATGAAAAGGACATCTTTTGGGGGTGTTAATTCTAGGGGGTCTTGTAGGTCTTCATAGAACAATTCAACTTCAGTTTCTTCAGCATTACTGGTTGGGGCATANCTGCTTCATTCTGTACTCCAGGGCCAAATTTTCCTGTCACTCCAGGTATTTCTTGACTTCCTACTTTTTCTTTCCAGTCCCCTGTAATGAAAAGGACATCTTTTGGGGGTGTTAATTCTAGGGGGTCTTGTAGGTCTTCATAGAACAATTCAACTTCAGTTTCTTCAGCATTACTGGTCGGGGCATAGACTTGGATTACCATGATATTGTATGGTCTGCCTTGGAAATGAACAGAGATCATTCTGTTATTTTGGAGATTGCATCCAAGTATAGCATTTCGGATTCTTTCATTGACTATGATGGCTACTCCATTTCTTCTAAGGGATTCTTGCCCACAGTAATAGATATAATGGTCATCTGAGTTAAATTTACCCATTCCAGTCCATTTTAATTCCCTGCTTCCTAAAATGTCACTGTTCACTTTTGCCATCTTCTGTTTGACCCCTTCCAATTTGCCTTGATTCATGGACCTAACATTCCAGGTTCCTATGCAATATTGCTCTTTACAGCATCAGACCTTTCTTCCATCATCAGTCACATCACAACTCGGTGTTGATTTTGCTTTGGCTCTGTCCCTTCATTCTTTCTGGAGTTGTTTATCCACTAAGCTCTAGTAGCATATTGGGCACCTATCTACCTGGGGAGTTCATCTTTCAGTGACCTATCTTATTGCCTTTTCATATTCATGGGGTTCTCAGGCAAGAATACTGAAGTGTTTTGCCATTCCCTTCTCCAGTGGACCACATTTTATCAGAACTCTCCACCATGACCTTCCCTCTTGGGGGGCCCTACTTTGCATGGCTCATAGTTTCATTGATTTAGACAAGGCTATGGTCCATGAGATTAGATTGGTTAGTTTTCTGTGATTGTGTTTTTTAATTCTCTCTGCCCTCTGACGGAGAAGGATAAGAGGCTTGATGAAGCTTCCTGATGGGATAGACTGACTAAAGGGTATACTGGGTCTTATTCTGATGGGCAAGGCCATGCTCAGTAAATCTTTAATTCAATTTTCTGTTTATGGGTGGAGCTGTGTTCCCTCCTTCCAGTTTACATGGGACCAAACTATGATGGAGGTAATGAAGATAATGGTGACCTACCTCAAAAGATCCCATGCTGCTGCTGCAAAGTCACTTCAGTCGTGTCTGACCCTGTGTGACCCCATAAACAGCAGCCTACCAGGCTCCCCTGTCCCTGGGATTCTCCAGGCAAGAACACTGGAGTGGGTTGCCATTTCCTTCTCCAATACATGAAAGTGAAGTCTCTCAGTTGTGTCCGACTCTTAGCAACCCCATGGACTGCAGACTACCACGCNCTGGGATTCTCCAGGCAAGAACACTGGAGTGGGTTGCCATTTCCTTCTCCAATACATGAAAGTGAAGTCTCTCAGTTGTGTCCGACTCTTAGCAACCCCATGGACTGCAGACTACCACGCTCCTCTGTCCATGGGATTTTCCAGGCAAAAGTACTGGAGTGGTATGCCATTGCCTTCTCTGCAAAAGATCCCATACATGATCCTAAAATTTAATGAGGGCTATGAAAAAGGGTACACCCTGAACAAAACATGAGAGTATTTCCCTGTGTTACATATAATTACTTCACGGGTAAGAAAGGTCTTTGGAGAAACTTATTGGCAGTTTTTCTATGAAAGGCTCCTCTGGGCTGTTATATTCTTGGTAATAAAATAAATTAATATATTAATTAGCTGTGCCAAGCTCAGGTGGCAATGTGATCATACAGACTACAGCCTTTTAAAATGTGTTTACAGTTTTTGAATGCAATAAAATCAATAATCACTTTCTTTCATTTAATTACAGTTTCAAGATTAGGTGTGTTCACATTTAAAATAAAAATGTTAATGAAGTTGAATTAGTTTCTTTATCTTTCAGACTAAACCTATGACTTCTACCAGGTGTATTTCATCCTTGACCACTGAACCTGAAAGCCAGTAGTTAGGAGATAAAAACAAAGGGTTATTTCTTGGAAATACCTGTCTACCATTAATGCAAGAGAGACTTTGTTTTTGCCAATAAATAAAATCAATTCTCCACCGTGTCTGCTACTGGTATGGATGTAGTCACTGCATCCATTTAGCCTATCAACTGCTTATCTGACAGGAGAGCTGGACTAAATGCTTTTCTTTAAGAGAAAGCAGGAAATCAAGTTTGAAGATTTAAAATTCTGAATCTAGCCTTAAACAGAGCTGATAAGGAGACTACCCATTTTGACATATTTCTCATTGATTATTGATACCTAGTTCTATTTAGCAGAGAAGGCAATGACACCCCACTCCAGCACTCTTGTCTGGAGAATTCCAGGGACAGGAGCCTGGTGGGCTGCCATCTGTCGGTTCGCACAGAGTTGGACACGACTGAAGCCGCTTAGCAGCAGCAGGTCTATTTAGACTTTTTGAAAGTCTAGCTCCTCCACGTGGGTTGAATTCAAGCCTCACTGAGGTACTTCCCTGCCAACCAAATCTATGGGATTTATGTTACTTCATGAAAGTGAAAGTGAAGTGGCTCAGTCGTATCTGACTCTTTGCGACCCCATGGATTGTAGCCCACCAGGTTCCTCTGTCCATGGGATTCTCTAGGCAAGAGTACTGGAGTGGGTTGCCATTTCCTTCTCCAGGGGAATTTTCCCGACCCAGGGATCAAACCCAGATCTCCCGCATTGCAGGCAGACGCTTTAACCTCTGAGCCACCAGGGAAGCCCATGTTACTTCATATTAGTTTAATAATTAGTTTAATAATTACTTTGTTATATCAAAGCTCATTCAAACGGAAACAAATGAAACTTCACTCCTTTTTTATTACTAGTATTTAATGCTATACAAAAAAAAAAATTACAGTGACATCTTCCATCTACTGACTCATTTTTAAATGAAAGACATGGTCAGAGTTTACCTCTTTCACTCAATTCTTTGCACATAGGTTGTCATTATTAATTATTTGTAAATGGAGTGAGAATTTAAGTAGCTCTGAAAAAAGCTGGCCCAGAGAACTCACTTGTATACCATAAATTGCTTTACTTCACTTACATCTTAGAAGCAACTTAGCAGCAGCAGCAGCAGCAGCAGCAGCCTTACAATAAACAAAAATCCAGTCTTAATAGATTGAACAGACACAGGAATACACTGGAAAGCTCAGGAAAGATAGGAATCTGGAAGGGAGTATCACTGGAATTCTGGGCAATGTTGCTTTACATAGTTAATTTTTGCGAGCCCCATGGTATAGTTTTAAGTTTTACTGTTACCCCCCCCACCCCAAATTCAACTTACCTTATTTTTCCCTCAAAATGTTCTTAGCACCTAGGTCTTTACTATGTTTGTTCAGTTACCATATGTAATCAAGTTCATTTTCTAATTTAAAAATTCCAGGAAAGATAATCTCATCATCTCAGGAAACAGTGAAAGCAGTGAGAGATTTTATTTTGGGGGGCTTCAAAATCACTGCAGATGGTGACCACAGCCATGAAATTAAAAGACGCTGGCTCCTTGGAAGAAAAGCTATGTCCAACCTAGACAGCATATTAAAAAGTAGAGACATTACTTTGCTTTCAAAGGTCCATCTAGTCAAGGCTATGGTTTTTCCACTAGTCATGTATGGTTGTGAGAGTTGGACTATAAAGAAATCTAAGCACCAAAGGATTGATGCTTTTGAACTGTGGTGTTGGAAAAGACTTTTGAGAGTCCCTTGAACTGCAAGGAGATCCAACCAGTCCACCCTAAAGGAAATCAGTCCTGAATATTCATTGGAAAGACTGATGTTGAAACTGCAACTCCAATACTTTGGCCACCTGGTGTGAGGAACTGATTCATTTGAAAAGACCTTGGTGCTGGGAAAGNGTCCCTTGAACTGCAAGGAGATCCAACCAGTCCACCCTAAAGGAAATCAGTCCTGAATATTCATTGGAAAGACTGATGTTGAAACTGCAACTCCAATACTTTGGCCACCTGGTGTGAGGAACTGATTCATTTGAAAAGACCTTGGTGCTGGGAAAGATTAAAGGTGAGTGGAGAAGGGCAGGACAGAGGATGAGATGATTGAAACACATCACCAACTTGATAGACATGAGTTGAACATGCTCCAGGAGTTGGTGATGGACAGAGAAGCCTGGCGTGCTGCCGTCCATGGATTCACAAAGAGTTGGACACGCCTGAATGACTGAATTCAATTTTTTTGTTAAGATTGAGGAAAAACATTAAGCACTGTGTTTATATGTGGACAAATCTCTGAACTCTTAGTTCTACTCCAGTTAATTTTCTTTAAAAGATGGACAGATTTTCTGAATTAAAATTAAAATTTATAACTATTTAAATTTTTGAAATATCATTAGAGAACTTTATATATTATTATAATAAAATATCAATGCAGTTCTAAAGAAACTCCTTAGACTTTTGCTCTTTTAAAAAATATTTATTTATTTATTTGGCTGTGCTGGGTCTTATATGAGGCACGTGGGACCTAGTTCTCTCATCAGTGATTGTACCCAGACCTCCTGCATTGAGAGTGCAGAGTCTTAGCACTTGGACCACCAAAGAAATCCCTAGAATCTTACTGTCAATCAACTTATTTCTTTCTTGATTTTTCCAACCACCTAAATCTTGTGCTGTGGACACCACAACCAATAGGTTTTACTTGCCCAGTAAAAAGTGACAGTTTTTTATTGAAATTATGCTTCTGTTAAAGTACTAACTAATAACCTTTCACACTAGCAAGTAAGAGATTTCTTCTTGACCAGTCACTAGAATTAGAGCTCCAGCAATTGTGAAATTTTTATTACTTGCTTTTCCTAATAGACCATTTATATAAAAAATGTTTTTAAAGCAAATTGAAGTAGAGCTATGTGGAAGACTCATCAGTCAGTGTAGGATGGGTGCAGCCTCCAAGGAGGATGAGAAGATTACAATCCAGAGAGTATAATGAGAATGCAGTCAGTTATGTTATACCAATTCTCATTACAATCTTTGTCACTGCAAAGCATTCACAGTGTATCACTTTCCATCCTTGTTATATTCTTTTTCAGAAAAATGAGATATCATTCATGCCATCTGCCTTTCTTTCTCATAAACCTCCCCAACATTTTATTATATTTTTCACAGATGCATTAGGAGAATAAATTGTGTAGCTCATACAAAGTCCATAGAAGCATTTTGATAAATATTGAAACACAATTCAAATCATTAAGCTAGGCCATATAATAGAATTATAAAACAAAATACAATTAATGAAAATGTGGATAAATGCACTGCTCTGATAAAAGAGTACATTGAAATGTATCTCTTGCATATGTGACATAAGTAAGCAAAGTTTCTATAAGATGCTGCAGTAGCCTGGAATGAGAATACTGTAAATTAACAAGTCATTCAGCTCCTGTGCTTCCACATCTCCCTCTTTTCTAACTGTTTATATATACAAGTGAACTAATAAAATTTCTTTGTGTTTGTTTCAACCAAAGTAAAGAGCTGAAGCTGAAGACTGAGGAATCTAATAGCTACCTTTAAAATCAAGGTACTTAAAAATCTTACGGAAGCACTTTTTTTTTTCTGAATTTTAAGAAAAGACAAAACTTACAAGTTTGATGTATTTCAAGTTTGTTCTAAAGTTTCCATTTGAAAGCCTTGTTTCCCAAAGAAATTCCAAAGTTTGTAAGAACATATTTATTTTTGCTTATTTTCCTGACATTATCAATAGGCCTCCTTTTTACTCATAACTTTCTCTGTTAGACAATGATATAGTGACTCAACTTATAGGATCTCATGAGCTGTGTGTGTGTGTGTGTGTGTGTGTGTGTGTGTGTGTGTGTGTTGTGTGAGCGCTTAGTCGTGTCTAATCCTTTGCAACCCCATGGACTATAGCCCATCTGGCTCCTCTGTTCATGAAATTTTCTAGGCAAGAATACTGGAGTGGGTTGCCATTTTCCTCCTCTAGGGCAATCTTCCTGACCCAGATATTGAACCTGCATACCCTACATTAGCAGGTGGATTCTTCTACCATTGAGCCACCTGAAAAAACCCTTGTGTAAATGAATCCCATCCTCTCCTCAATAAAATCTATTCTCTCCCCAGTCCAAACATCTTTCATAGTCATATTCATAATGTCTTTTCTTCCCTTTCAGCTAAGCACATGGTTTCCAAATGCTATGTTTAGAACTTTCAATTTTATCTTAAATAATGGCAAGAGTAGGCGTTCATATCTTGTTCCTGATCTTAGAGGAAAAGCTGTTAAGTTTCCACTGTTGAGTTTAATGTTAGCTTTGGACCTATCATATATGGCCTTTATTATGTTGATGCACATTCTCTCAATACCCATTTTGTTTACATTTTTATCATGAAAGGATACTAAATTTTGTCAAATGATTTTTCTGCATCTACTGAGATGATAATAGAAGCTGCCATTAAAGGAAATAAAATTTCTACATTAAACCATCCCCTCTGTTTCCCTTAGTAATATTCCCTTCATTAAGAAAAGAAGCACACTAGGTGCTCTCAGTTCTGATGTTAAAAAGATCATTTTTTCAATCTAAACAAGTGTACAAATTGCAGTTAATTTTTGAGTAGCTCCACTTTTTAGTATTCTTTACAACTAGATCAGTTGAAGAGCTGTTCCAAACAGATGACTCCACCACAAAAAAAAAAAAAAAACAATAAAAATGATCTTCTCTAAGTAGAGTCAGCAGGATGGCAGAAGCCTCCAACCTTCCACCCATGGACACTATGAGTAACTAGCTGTACATGCATTAATTCCAATCTGAGAGAAATCCAGAAAGTAATTATACTCCTGTACAACGAGTAACTGAGAAAGTACCCAAATAGAATGTAGGAAAAGCTGAGATTAAAGCAAGTAAGAAAAGCTGAGACTCTCTCATCATAAACCCCACCCCACTGACATATAATCAGGAGATAATCCTCAACTTACAGCTTTTTTTTTTTTTTTTCTTTTTTGAGAAGCAAAAAATAGTTGGGCTACACACCTACTATCTCAGTTCTCATGATCTCTAACCAAGAGACTGGCTGTTAACTCACCCATCTCTGAAAACTGATGGGGCCTGGCATTTCCCAGTCCTTTGGGTTTCTGAGAAGGAAGGGGCAATTTTAATCAGGCAGAGAAATACTCCCCCTGGCTCTTATTCCTGGCTTGGTGCAAAGAGGCAGCAAAGCCCAGCTCTCAGATTCTCCATGGAAAAGATTAGAGTGCTGGCTTTTTCCAGTGCTGATTGAAGGTCTGGTTTCTAATTAGGCTGCATGGAGAGCTGATGTGGCACACAAATATCCTCCTCAGTGAGCTAGTAAGGGCATGTGGGCACTTTCTATAGCTGCTCCTTCACCACCAGCTCAATCCAGCTAAAGTGACCAACCCTTAAACTTGCTCCTGGAAGGAGTTGGTCTACTCATTTAACTTTTGACTTTTCTTTCTGATTCTTGAGGGTTTGGCTTCTCATTTGTGTGTCTCAGAGTTGACAGGGCCTGGCTTTTGCAAACTCATTAGAGTCTACAGAGAACCAAGTGATAAGTTTGAAGGCCCTGCAAGCTGTTCTTAAAATCAGGAAATGCTATACTTATACAAAATAGATCAAATCAAAAACTCTCTAGAGGCAAAGAAGATCATATAATGATAAAAAGATTAATAGGAAGATAAAGGAATTTTAAGTATATATGCACCTAACAGAGAGCATTTAAGTATATAAAATATTGACATATCTGAAATTGACAGCAATACAATAATATTAGATTTAATACCCCACTTCAATAATGAATAAAATATACAGATACAGAAAAAATTAAAAACAACTAACTTAATACTATAGATCAAATTGACCTAGCAGAACTTTGTACTCCACAGCTGATAAATACACACAGTTCAAGTGCACAAACAGCCATATCCAAAATAAATCACATATTAGGTCACAAAGTCAGTCTTAAAAATTTAAGAATATCAGAATGGTACTAAGTATCTTTTATCACCATGATAAAATAAAACTGGAAATCAGTAACAGCAAGATAACAAGAAAGACTACAAATATAGGGAAACTAAACAAAATATCAGAGAAGACAATGGCAACCCACTCTAGTACTCTTGGCTGGAAAATCCCATGGATGGAGGAACCTGGTAGTCTACAGTCCATGAGGTCATGAAGATTCGGACAGGACTGAGCGACTTCAGTTTCACTTTTCACTTTCATGCATTGGAGAAGGAAATGGCAAGCCACTCCAGTATTCTTGCCTGGAGAATCCCAGGGATGGCGGAGCCTGGTGGGCTGCTATCTATGTGGTCACACAGACTCGGACACGACTGATGTTACTTAGTGGCAGCAATATCAAATAAAATATTTTTGAACAACCACCGGCTCNACTTTCATGCATTGGAGAAGGAAATGGCAAGCCACTCCAGTATTCTTGCCTGGAGAATCCCAGGGATGGCGGAGCCTGGTGGGCTGCTATCTATGTGGTCACACAGACTCGGACACGACTGATGTTACTTAGTGGCAGCAATATCAAATAAAATATTTTTGAACAACCACCGGCTCAAAAAAGTAATCAGAAAGGAATTAGAAAATAGAGGTAAACAGAAATGAAGACACAATATACTAAAACTTGCAATGCAGGAGATCGGGGTTCTATCCCTGGATTGGGAAGATCCTCTGTAGAAGGGAATGTATTCTTGCGTGGAATATTCCATGGACAGAGGAACCTGATGGGCTTCAGTCCATAAGGTGCAAAGAAATGGACATGACTGAGCGACTAATAACAATAGCATAAGCATTACTAAGAGAGAAGTTTATAGCAATAGATGTCTACATTTAAAATATGGCCTCAAAGAGACAACCTAACTTTACACCTCAAGGAATTAAGAAAAAGCAAACTAAGGTTAAAGGTAATTGAAGGAAATGTCGAAAAAGTAATGAAGACATATAAACAATTAAATATCAACATACACATGGATAACACAGAATAAATGCACAAATTTCTAGAAACATGCAATCTACCATGACTGAATCAAAAACAAATAAAAAGCCTAAAAAGACCAATACAAAGACTGAAGCAGTAAATCAAAATCCTCCAAAGAAAAATGCTCAGGGCCAGATGGCATTGTGGGGAAATTCTGCAAACATGAAAGGAATTAATACGAAACCTCCTCAAACTCTTTAAAACAAAGGAGTGAAAACTTCTAAATTCATCCTATGGTGCCAGCAACATCTTCATACCAAAGCCAGACAATGCCATCACAAGACAAGGCAACTATAGGCCACTAAGAAACATAGATGAAAAAAATCTTTCACAAAATACTAGCAAACTCAATTCAACAGTACTTTAAAAAATTTAGATGCCATGACCAAGTGGGATTTATCCTTGTGTTGCAAGGATGATTTAACATATACAAAGTTGTGATATACCACATTACAGATAAAAACAAATAAACCACAATATACATAAAAATCATCTGAGCATTTCAGTTGGAAAAAGCACTTCACAAAATTCAGCATCCTTTCATAAAGATCAACAGCAACAAATTAAAATAGAAGGAATGTACATCAACACAATAAAGACCATATAAGAAAAACATCATAATCAATGGGTAAAAAACTAAAAGCTTTTCCTCAAAGTTCTGGTACAAAGCAAGATGCCAATTCTTACTACTCCTATTAAACCCAAGCACTGGAGTCTTAGAATAATTAAGATGAAATGAAAAGCATCCAAATAGGAAAGAAAAATTAAAGTGATCTGTTTGCAGATGATATGATCATGCATATTAAAAAAAAAAACTACTCAACAAAAACTTTAGTTTCATTTATTTGTAAGACATGAAAATAGCATAAAAAATTACTAGCATTCTATATGCTAACAGATTACCCATAAAGGAAATTAACTACCTCATTTACAACAGTAAGAATAAAATACTTAGAAATTAACTTAACCAAAAGGTTAAAGACTTATATACATAAAACATTGATGAAGGACAACAGGCAGACATCCCATGTTCATCTTCTAGAAATATATAATTTAAACATTCATGCTACTTGGAATAATCTACACAAATCAATGCTATCCCTATTAAAATTCCAACTGCTTTTTTTTTTTTTTTGCAGAAACAAAAATTCTTAAATTCATAAAAACAGAAGACCTCAAAGAGTTGAAGCAACCTTAATCAAAAACAAATCTGGAGCTCTCATACTTCTTGATTTCAAATGTATTACAAAAGTTATAGTTATAAAAACAGTGCAAAATTGGCATTAAAAAAGAGAGAGACAGAACAATGGAACAGAATACAGAGGCCAGAACTAAATTCACATTTACTGTCAACTGATCTTTAGGGTGACAAGAGCACACTATGGGGAAAAGACTGTAAAAGTGAAAGTAGGACCTTATCTTACACCATAAAAAAAATAACTTCAACTCAAAATGAATTAAAGAGAAATATTTTTAAGACCTGAAATGACAAAACTACTAGAGTAAAACATAAAGGGAAAAGCTTTGGCAATGATTTTTTGAATATGACACCAAAGGTACAGGCAACAAAAACAAAATAAGACTGCATTAAACCAAAAACTTTGCTAAAAACAAAAGAATCAATCAACAGCATAAAAGCAACATGCAGAATGAGAAAATATATCTGTAAACCACATGCCTGATAAGGAGTTNAACAAAAACAAAATAAGACTGCATTAAACCAAAAACTTTGCTAAAAACAAAAGAATCAATCAACAGCATAAAAGCAACATGCAGAATGAGAAAATATATCTGTAAACCACATGCCTGATAAGGAGTTAATACTCAAAATACATAAGGAACTCCTACAACTCAATTTTTAAAGTAACATGATTAAAATTTGGGCAAATGACTTGAATTGACATTCCTCAAAAGAAGAAATACAAAGAGCCAATAGGTAGATACATGAAGAAATGCAATGATAGATAATATCAATAAGGTATTTAAAGCATCTTTGCTTACTTTCAGCCAACCTAACTTTTGATATTACACATAAAAAATATTATAATTTAGAGCCATGGAAATACAGCCAGCACATTTCTTGTGACAGGAAGAAACATCAACTGACTGCCATGTTTCTGCTGATGCCTCACTTCCCTATAATTCTTCTCAGTCAATAATTAATTGTGGTTGGGGGTATTAGAGTGGGCTCATTCCAACAGTATAAGGGAATTCTCTAATGAGCCGTGTTCATTCAAGGATTTCCCAGTGACTTTATCCAAACTTCATTTGGAAAAGTGCTACCATCTAAGACTGCCTATTTGATTTTTCTCCCTTCCCACACCCTCCTCTCATATGCATCAACCCTGAAATGTGGTCTGAAACCTCTCCTTGTGCATTTATCTTTCAGAGAAGTTCCCACAGACACTCACATCTTTTACACATTTAATACCATCCCTGTTTCACTTCTTGGAGTTCCCAGACTGACACAGATACTAACAATTGTCTTAAAGGTTAAATTGCTTTGGACCATTAGAAGTGAAAATTTTATGAAAATTATGAATAATTGCATTAGAAATATGGTTCCCACTTATTTCAGTTACTATGAAGTAGGTACTGTCCTAAGAACTGGACATGGAACAACAGACTGGTTCCAAATAGGAAAAGGAGTACGTCAAGGCTGTATGTTGTCACCCTGCTTATTTAACTTATGGCAGAAAGTGAAGAGGAGCTAAAAAGCATCTTGATGAAAGTGAAAGAGGAGAGTGAAAAAGTTGGCTTAAAGCTAAACATTCAGAAAATGAAGATCATGGCATCCGGTCCCATCACCTCATGGGAAATAGATGGGGAAACAGTGGAAACAGTGTCAGACTTTATTTTGGGGGGCTCCAAAATCACTGCAGATGGTGACCACAGCCATGAAATTAAAAGACGCTTACTCCTTGGAAGAAAAGTTATGACCACCCTAGATAGTATATTCAAAAGCAGAGACATTACTTTGCCAACTAAGGTCCGTCTAGTCAAGGCTATGGTTTTTCCTGTGGTCATGTATGGATGTGAGAGTTGGACTGTGAAGAAGGCTGAGCGCCAAATAATTGATGCTTTTGAACTGTGGTGTTGAAGAAGACTCTTGAGAGTCCCTTGGACTGCAAGGAGATCCAACCAGTCCATTCTGAAGGAGATCAACCCTGGGATTTCTTTAGAAGGAATGATGTTAAAGCTGAAACTGCAGTACTTTGGCCACCTCATGAGAAGAGGTGACTCATTGGAAAAGACTCTGATGCTGGGGGCATCAGAGGGGCAGGTGGAGAAGGGGACGACAGAGGATGAGATGGCTGGATGGCATCACGGACTTGATGGACGTAAGTCTGAGTGAACTCCGGGAGTTAGTGATGAACAGGGAGGCCTGGCATGCTTTGATTCATGGGGTCGCAAAGGGTCAGACATGACTGAGCGACTGAACTGAACTGAACTCTCCTAAGCATTCTACATGTATTATTCAATTTTCATAATAATTATAAAATTATTACCAGCACCCTTTTTCAATGTGAAAAGAATTGAAGGACAGGGTATACCCCTGGCAGAAAACAGAGCATACTAGAAAAAGGAAATTGAAGATAATTTAATAAAAGAGACAATTTGTAAATGTTTCTGGCAGATTAAGGGAAAATAAAAGAATACTGAGATGCCCTGGAGCTAGGGACTATGGAAACCTCACCACTCCTAATTCCAGGCAATCTCACGGGATGGGAGAGATAACCAGGCACCTGAAGTGTTATAACTGAGGTAACAAAGCAAAAGGCCATCATGGGACAGGGGCTCTGCCCTTAGGCAGCAGAATACAGGTCATCAGGAAGGGAAATGGGTGATAAGTGTGACCTCTTTATTTCTCACTTCCTTCAGTTGACCCTATTTAGAAGCTAGAGCAATAAAGAGGCCCTGTGATGCAACTTATATAGGCTAGCCTCCTGAAAGAGAACCGGTAAGGAGAATAGAAAACACATCTGGATAGGGATACAAAAAAATATACGAAGAATAAGTGGATAATCATTTTAAAGTCACATTGTTAGTATCTCTCATAAAGTCAGTATAGGAAATTGAGTTCAGATTTGATTCCAAAGTCTTATTTCTTCCATGCACTACTGGGGACTAAGATTTTATGGATACACTCTTGAACATAAATGCTTACACATAAATATTTGTATATAATATGTATATTTTTAAGAGACAGAAGAAGAAAGAGAGGTTGAATATAAACTATTGGCTCATACAATTACTGAGGCTGAGAAGTTCTATTGTCTGCTTTCTGTAAGCTGGAGACCTGAGAGAGTTGATGGTAACATTTGAAGCCCTAAGAATTGGAAAGCTAATGGTGTAGATTTTAATATATGTCTAAAGACCCAAAAAAAAGTATGGAGGGCAAGACAAGATCAATATTCCAGCTCACAGATAGGCAGCTTTCCTCTGCCTTTTTGTTCTATCCAGGTTCTCAATAGATTAGATAATGCCCACCCACATAGAGGGGGACCATCTGCTCTATCCAGTCCACCAGTACAAATGCCAATCTCTTTTAGAAATATCCAGAAATAAAGTTTAGCCAGTTATGTGGACATTCATTCCATGGGTCCACTTGGTACCTAAAATTAATGATCATACACTATTATGCAATCATGCCTTCCTCCAAGGGAGGTAATATTACGATATAGTTCCAGCAATTATTGTTGAAGAAAGGAAGCAGCTATTAAAGAGAAAATTAAAACTTCACATTGTCTTAATCTGGCTGATGTCAATGAAATTGTGATTTCAGGAATAGTTTCTAAGCCAGACATCTGTTATGATCATCGGGTAAAGATTACCTCAGAGCCCCTTTCCTGAGGTGGCTGCTAAAGATTAGTACCATGCTACTCCCCAGATTGGTCACTTTAATGTATTTAATTGGGGTTCTGAAAACTTAACTGTCATCTTAGCCCTTTTCACACATTCCAAGTTCAAGAGCCATTCAGTAGCATGAACAGAGTAAGATAAAGACAGGGACTAATACCTTGCTTTCAGTTAATTGCAGAAAAGAAATAAAGGGGAGGATTGGCAAAGCACTGGAAAGAGACCAAGTCAAGACTCTAGTCTAAAAAGATACATGTACCCGCCATGTTCATAGCAGCACTATTCACAATAGCCAAGACAAGGAAACACACCAAATGTCCATTGGCAGATAAATGGATACAGAAGTGGTACATGTATACAGTGGAATACTATTCAGCCATTAAAAGAAAAAAAATAAAGCCATTTTTAGCATCATGGATGCAACTAGAGATTACCATGCTAAGTTAGTCAGTAAGAGAAAGACAAATACCATGTCACTTATATGTGGAATTTAAACTATTGAACAAATGAACATATTTATAAAACAGAAATAGACTCACAGGCATAGAAAACAGATTTGTTGTTGCCAAGGGGGAGGGGATTGGAGGAAGGGTGGCATTAGAGCTTGGTATTAGCATACTAGGTTTTTATATACAGAATGAATAAACAGGAAATTACATTCAGTATCCTATGGTAATAGAATTATTTTTAATATCCTATGGAAAAGAATATTTAGAAACAGAATATGTATGTGTATGTGTAACTGAATCACTGCTGTATAGCAGAAACTAACACAATACTGTAAATCAACTATGTGCTGTGCTTAGTCACTCAATCATGTCCAACTCTTTGCAACCCCATGGATTATAGTCCACCAGGCTCCTCTGTCCATGGGGATTCTCCAGGCCAGAATACTGAGTGGTTTGCCATGCCCTCCTCCAGGGGATCTTCCCAACCCAGGAATTGAATCCAGGTTTCCCTGCATTGCAAATGGATTCTTTCTCAGCTGAGCTACCAGGGAAGTTCCACATGTGTGTATATATGTGTGTTTAACTTAATTTTGAAATATTTGTTTATATAGATATTTACCAGCTAAGGCAAGATAGAAAGGGAATTACTTGTACAGATTCAGACTATTCAGCATATAGTAGAAGGAAGAGGGAATAAATCCAAAGTCATTGTACTTGATTATCTGAGGAAAAAGGTTTTTCCTTAAAGAATTAATGTTAAGGGGAAAAGTTCTCCTACTAAGCACACATGAGGTTTCTTCATTTGATCTTTATCTGATGAAATGTAAAACCTCTATGACATGCCAAATCAACTATATGTCAATTAAAAAACATAAGTAAAAAGAGACCAAGTCAAGTCACAGAGAGTGAAAAACAGTGCTAAAAACTTCAGCATCTCTGGCCCCATCAATCACTGAAGATAATTCAACAGCACAAGATCATCACTAACTGGGTATGATATAACTGAAATAGATCCTTTAGGTAAGGGCAACTTTGTTGCAGAGAAGGCAATGGCACCCCACTCCAGTGCTCTTGCCTGGAAAATCCCATGGATGGAGAAGCCTGGTGGGCCACAGTCCATGGGGTCACTAAGATTCAGACACGACTGAGCGACTTCACTTTCACTTTTCACTTTCATGCATTGGAGAAGGCAATGGCAACCCACTCCAGTGTTCTTGGCTGGAGAATCCCAGGGATGGTGGAGCTCAGTCGGCTGCCATCTATGGGGTCACACAGAGTCGGACATGACTGAAGCGACTTAGCAGCAGCAGCAGCAGCTGTGTTGCAGCTAATCTGACCCTCATCAGTCATTTTCAGGTCTCATAGAAAAAAGTAATAAGAAACCAGCACTCAAATTTATTTTATGACAAAATTAAGTCTCCCTGGACATGTCTTCTCATTGTCCTAATTTAACCAGTTGAAACTCCCCTTTGCAATATTCTATTAGTAAAACTTTTTAAATGGGGAGTCTATATTCCTTCAAAAATACAGACAATAGATATTTCTCCAAATAGGCTTTTTTTCCCCTAAAGTCAATACTTTTTCTTTTTTTTTTTGTAATCTACAAAATAAGTAAAGTTAGTTCACTGAAACATTAAAGACATAATGACTTCTAGGACAGTCATAATTGCAGTGAGGCACCCTGCAGAGAACAAATGATAACACGTTTGAAATGTAAAGCCAGAAGCCTGAGATATACTTTTAAACTGGCAGTCCCATGTGTCCTCTTCAGTCTTCTGTGAAGCACCCACATATAATTCTGCAAAACCCAGCAGGCTGGTGTAGGTTTAGTGAGGGTTTAGTCAGAGTTTTAGGCTTGGTTGCTATTAGTCAGTGGAGAAGGCAATGGCATCCCACTCCAGTACTCTTACCTGGAAAATCCCATGGACAGAGGAGCCTGGTAGGCTGCAGTCCATGGGATTGCAAAGAGTCAGACACGACTGAGCGACTTCACTTTCACTTTTCACTTTCATGCATTGGAGAAGAAATGGCAACCCACTCCAGTATTCTTGCCTAGAGAATCCCAGGGATGGGGGAGCCTGGTGGGCTGCTGTCTATGGGGCCGCACAGAGTCGGACACGACTGAAGCAACTTAGCAGCAGCAGCAGCAGCTATTAGTCAGTGGAGATAAAAACCTCCTTAGACACTTCTGTTTAATTCAAATACTTATATAGAAATTTATCAATCACCTAGTTAAAAAAATATTAGGACAAGGATCCTGCTTTCTGAAGTTCCAGATGTGCCAAATGGACCGGCAAGGCCAAGGGCCCTGACCGCTGAGAAGAAGAATCCGACTGTGAGATGGAAGAAAGTAAAGGTCTGGGGGTGACTGAATATGTTTGTGAATGTTAAAGAGTCAGAACTCTTCAGGGAAATGGTGTTAGATAATTTAGACCTAAGTACTAATCTTGACACGGAATGAAGCTATGTCAGTAGGAACCAGGGCGAGCAGAATAAGGTGGCCCATTAAGGACCCATGGGCTTCAGCAAAGCCCCGAGTATAATCACAGCTTCCACAGTATCATGGAGGAGCTGCATGATAGACATACTTATGAGTATTCACACTCAGACATATTCATGAGTCTGAATACTCATGCCCTCAAGGACTTGCCTGCCTGGGCTGTGTCCTGCCCAGCAGAGATCAGCAAGTGAGCAATAAAAACAACTGAGTCATGCAAAAGTGTAAAAGCCCTAAAGATCACTCAGAAGTAAAATTTCACACAATCATAGAGTGGTATATTATAGAAGGAAATTTAAAGAACAAATATGGGAGTCATTTCTGTAAGACACTTTTGTCCTAAGTTAATTTTTTTCTTTCCCCCTTCCTCTATCACATCTGCTTTGCATCAGGATTAATCTTATCTTGATGAAAAACGCAAACATTTAAGTTTCATCCATTCACCTACTTTATTTAAACATGTTGCTACCTCATTTTATTCATTTACCATTTTTCTCACTTGTCCACCATTCCTATTATGGCAAGGAATCCTTGCCATGATATACTTAACAAAGGTTTATAAAGCAGACTTTTCATAGGCTCTAGCACATGCTTTGCAAAGATTGACACATGAATAGCTGCAGAGTGGCAAATTCTTTATTTAGTAGTTCAAACATTAGATTTTTACATTAGTAGTTCTGGAATATAAAATATTGAGAATGCTGATATTCTGTGTTCCATGTCTCAATGGTCCAACCTCTAAAATGGAAGAAATACTTCCCATTTCTACTTTTCCATCCTCATAGGTGTGTTTTTAGAACTAATGAGATAATATTTATAATCCTAGGGAGTAGATAGCTTTCTTTCTCAAGACATTAGTGTGCAATTTAGTGCTTATGAAAAAGCAATTTACTGAATGGTACCCTAGTGGTATAAGAAATATTTAAAGGACTATTCCATTCTCAGAAAGTAAAAAAATGGTGGAGTCTGAATAGCAGAACATGACAATACTTATACTTTAAAAGTTTTAAGTGATGAAGAAAAACTAATCCATGTTACCTTCTCTGAAATATATTTCTTGAATTAATATTTTCCTAGTTTGTTGTCTTCTAACGACAAATGCTTTCTTGTATTTAATTCATGATTCTCCTTGTTCCCTTTACCTTTCTGTCTATTTCCTTTCATTATTAATGTTATCTTGTGAAAAATATTGAGTTTTTAGACAGTTAACCCATCCTTGTTTCAATATATTATTGCACACTTTCACCATTTACCATTCCTTTCAAATGTCTATTTATGCAGTAAATTGCAAACTTCAGATCAATCATTTAAAAAAGTCAAGATTTTAATAAGAACAGGACTCAGATCCATATTATACATTGAAATGTTTGGAAACAGGTATAGTACCCTTTCTCACAGTGAGTATCATAATTTTCATTTGTTTGTGCCACAAATATTCTGGGACACTTAAGGGCTTATGCTGTGACTATGTCATTTACTCCAATATTTGTAAAATTATTTTTTTATTTTAAAGTCATTTATGTACCAAGTAAATTCAATTTTAAGCTTGATTTTAAAGAGAAAGAACAGCAAAGAAAAAATCTCTAGGTATTTTTTTAAAATCACAAAATAGTAATAAGAATTGTATTTGTTTGATCTGAATGGTGTCAAATAAATGGGTTTTTACCAAGAGAATGCACTAGTCAAACACCTTCCTCCAGCAACACAAGAGATGACTCTATACATGGACATCACCAGATGGTCAATACTGAAATCACTGATTATATTCTTTGCAGTTGAAGATGGAGAATCTCTATACAGTCAGAAAAAAACAAGACCATGAGCTGACTGTGGCTCAGATTATGAACTTCTTATTGCCAATTCAGACTTAAATTGAAGAAAGTAGGGAAAACAAGAAGGTCATTAAGGTATGACCTAAATCAAATCAAACGGATTCAAAGGATTAGATCTATTAGACAGAGTGCATGAAGAACTACAGGTGGAGGTTTGTGATACTATACTGGAGAAGGTGATCAAAATCATCCCCAAGAGAAAGAAAAGCAAAAAGCAAAATGGCTGTATGAAGAGGCCTTACAAATAGCTGAGAAAAGAAGGGAAATGAAGGGCAAAATGAGAACAGGAAAGATACACCCATCTGAATGCAGAGTTCCAAAGAATATCAAGGAGAGATAAGAAAGCCTTCCTAAATGAGCAGTGCAAAGACATAGAGGAAAACAATAGAATGGGAAAGAGTAGAGATCTCTTCAAGAAAATTAGAGATACCGAGGGAAAATTTCATGCAAAGATGGGCACGATAAAGGACAGAAATGGCATGGACTTAACAGAAGCAATAGATATTAAGAAGAGATGGTAAGAATACACAGAAGAACTATACAAAAAAGATCTTCATGACACAGATAATTATGATGATGTGGTCACTGACCTAGAGCCAGACATCCTGGAATGCAAAGTCAAGTGGGCCTTAGGAAGCATCACTATGAACAAAGCTAATGGAGGTCATGGAATTCCAGTTGAGCTATTTCAAATCCCAAAAGATGATGCTATGAATGTGCTGCACTCAATATGTCAGCAGTGTTAGAAAACTCAACTCTGGGAANCCAGACATCCTGGAATGCAAAGTCAAGTGGGCCTTAGGAAGCATCACTATGAACAAAGCTAATGGAGGTCATGGAATTCCAGTTGAGCTATTTCAAATCCCAAAAGATGATGCTATGAATGTGCTGCACTCAATATGTCAGCAGTGTTAGAAAACTCAACTCTGGGAAGAGGACTAGAAAAACTCAGTTTCATTCCAATCCCAAAGAAAGGCAATACTAAAGAATGTTCAGACTACTGCACAATTGCACTCATTTCACATGTGAGGAAAGTAATGCTCAAAATCTTCCAAGCTAGGTTTCAACATCACATGAACCTCCAGATGTTCAAGCTGGTTTTAGAAAAGGCAGAAAAACAAGAGATCAAATTGTTAACATCTACTGGATCATAGGGAAAAAAGCAGGAGAATTACAGAAAAAAATCTACTTCTGCTTCGCTGACTACACTAAAGCCTTTGACTGTATGGATCACAACTAACTGTGGAAAATTCTTCAAGAGATTGGAATACCAGACCATCTTACCTGCCTCCTGCAAAACCTGTATGCTGTTCAAGAAGCAACAATAAGAACCAGACATGGAACAATGGACTAGTTCAAAATTAGGAAAGGAGTATGTCAAAGCTGTATATGGTCACTATACTTATTTAACTTACATACATAGTACATTATGCAAAATGCTGGGCTGGATGAAGCACAAGCTGGAATCAAGATTGCAGGAAGAAACATCAATAACCTCAGATATTCAGATGATATATCCTTATGAAAGAAAGCAAAGAGGAGTGGAAGAGCCTCTTGATGAAGGTGTAAAGGATAGTGAAAAAAATGGCTTAAAACTCAACATTCAAAAACTAAGATCATGGCATCTGATCCCATTGCTTCGTGGTGAATAGACAGGGAAACAATGAAAACAGTGACAGACTTTATTTTCTTGGGCTCCAAAATCACTGCAGATGATGATTGCAGCCATGAAATTAAAAGGAGCTTGTGCTTTGGAAGAAAAGCTATGAAAATCCTAGACAGCGTATTAAAAAGCAGAGACATTACTTTACCGAGAAAGGTCTACCTAGTCAAAGCTATGGTTTTTCCAGTAGTCATATGTGGATGTGAGAGTTGTACTATAAAGAAAGCTGAATGCCAAAGAATTGATGTTTTTTAACTGGTGTTGGAGAAGACTCTTGAGAGTCCCTTGGACTGCAAGGAGATCCAACCAGTCCATCCTAAAGGAAATCAACCCTAAATATTCAGCTGGAAGTACTGTTGCTGAAGCTGAAGATCCAATACTTTGGCTACCTGATGTGAAGAACCAAATCATGANTGCCAAAGAATTGATGTTTTTTAACTGGTGTTGGAGAAGACTCTTGAGAGTCCCTTGGACTGCAAGGAGATCCAACCAGTCCATCCTAAAGGAAATCAACCCTAAATATTCAGCTGGAAGTACTGTTGCTGAAGCTGAAGATCCAATACTTTGGCTACCTGATGTGAAGAACCAAATCATGAAAAAAGACCCTGATACTGGAAAAGACTGAAGGCAGGGGGAGAATAGGACAACAGAGGGTGAGATGGTTGGATGGCATCACCAATTCAATGGACATGAGTTTTAGCATGTTCCAGGAGATAGTGAAGGACAGGGAGGCCTGGTGTGCTGCAGTACATGGGACCTTATGCAGTCTTAAAGAATCAGATATGACTGAACAACCGAACAACAATAACAGCTGTTTTGAGTATAATTTACTTAGTTTATAAGATTCTGAAATCATTTTTAATGACAATAAAAGGTACTAGGAAAGTTAATGGGATAATTTATAAGAAATAAACATTTCTCATAAAATAAGCATATGTATATAATTAAAGTGCTTCCCTTGTGGCTTAGATGGTAAAAAATCTGCCTGCAATGCAGGAGATCCAACATGTTTGATCCCTAGGTCAGGAAGATCCCCTGGAGGAGGAAATAACAACCCACTCTAGTATGCTTGCCTGGAGAATTCTGTGAACAGAGCAGCCTGGTAGACTACAGTCCATGGGGTCGCAAAGAGTCAGACATGACTGAGCAACTAACACACATAAAATTAAATGATACATTCAGAAACAGAGCATTTGAGAGGGGACTAAGATACCTTGAACTATTACAAAAAGGCAATATCGGTCTGTCTTAAAGCTGGTTAAGTTTTTGAAACTGCAAACTTAATTTATACGTAATTTAAAAACAAAAACAGACACAGTCATCTGTCAGTCTGTAAAATTGGGATAAGAACCTCTACTGTCAAAGTCAATCTAGACAGAGGAAAAGCAGAATTTTTATTATCCTTTTTCTTATGAACCTAATGAAACAAGAAACCTCTTAGATGTTAATGCTTTAAATTTTACTCATTATAAAATAGATTATAATGACATGCTATATACCACAGGGAACTCTATTCAATGCTCTGTAATGGCCTACATGAGAAAAGAATCTAAAGCAAATGAAAAACAGAAGTCAAGTCACATATACAGCAAACTAATGTATGGTTACCAGGGGATTGGGGAGGGGAGTGCATAAACTGGGAGCTATGGGTTGAGAGCTATGGATTGACATAAGCAACTTTCATAGTTGTGTCCAACACTTTGCGACCCCATGGGCTATACAGACCATGGAATTCTCCAGGCCAGAATACTGGAGTGGGTAGCCTTTCCTTTCTCCAGGGGATCTTTCCAACCCAGGGATGAAACCAAGGTCTCCTGCATTTCAGGGAGATTCTTTACCAGCTGAGCCACAAAGGAAGACCAAGAATACTGGAGTGGGTAGCCTATTCCTTCTCTAGCAGATCTTCCCATCCCAGGAAACGAAGCTGGGTCTCCTGCATTGCAGGCAGATTCCTTACCAACTGAGATATCAGGGAAGCCCTGATTGACATATACACACTATTAAATATAAAAATAGATAACTATTAAGAACGTACCTTATAGCACAGGGAATTCTACTCAATACTCTGTGGTAGACTACACAGGAAAATAATCTAAAAAGGAAAAAAGAGTGAATATATGGATGTGAATAACTAATACCGGGTTAGGAAGACCCCCTGGAGAAGGAAATGACAACCCACTCCAATACTGTTTCCTGGAGAATCCCATGTACTGACGAGTCTGACAGACTATAGTTCATAGGGTCGCAAAGAGTCAGACACAACTGAAGTGGCTGAGCACATAAATTAATTTACTTTGTTATATACTTGAAACTAACACAACATTGTAAATCCCTTATATAAATAAATTTAAAAAAAACCTTTAATCTTACAACATTTTTTAATATTGTCAAAAATTTCATTTCTAACTCAGTTTGTGTAAACAATGTGTAAAATTTAGGTATCCTGCTGCTAAGTCACTTCAGTCGTGTCCAACTCTGTGCGACCCCATAGATGGCAGCCCAGCAGGCTCCCCCGTCACTGGGATTCTCCAGGCAAGATCACTGGAGTGGGTTGCCATTTCCTTCTCCAATGCATGAAAGTGAAAAGTGAAAGTGAAGTCGGTTAGCGACCCCATGGACTGCAGCCTACCAGGTTCCTCCATCCATGGGATTTTTCAGGCAAGAATACTGGAGTGGGATGCCATTGCCTTCTCCATTAGGTATCCTACTTGGGTAAAAAGGAAAGGGATTTTGTTGTTGCTGTTTGAGAATTGTGATAGCCATTATTGCTATTCACTCAACTTCTGGTTTCCTCCCCTTTGGAACTATAGTGGATTGTCTTTTTTAAAAAAGTGAGTTTCCATGTGTTTGAGCAGGGCTATGTGAGTAATTCTGGGCCATGAGTTATAAACTACTTCCAGTCCAAAATGTATAACAAAGTACATAATCCTGAGGTAAAATAAGAATTCCCTTTTCTCTTTGCCAAGTTCAGAACCAAGGTTAAAGATAGTGGGTCCTCAGACAGGCTGGTTCCAGAGTCAGAATGATGGCTATATGGGAGCTGAACTCTCAGTTGATGTATCAAGGAATGGTAGCAGGAGCAAGAAGTAAAACTTTAGGTTTTAAGCTACTCAAATTTGGGGACTATTTATTATTGCAGTATAACCTATACTCTGGTGACTGCCTAAGCTCTCTGGATTGATATAGGAGATTAACATTTTTGCAAAGTACTTTGAAAGTACAACTAACATTTTGTAACTCTAACTTTTAAATCTCTAGGAGGTTTTATTTTTAAGATTGCTTTTTAAAAAAGTCAATTAGGGGAACACATGTACACCCATGGCAGATTCATGTCAATGTATGGCAAAACCAATACAATATTGTAAAGTAAAAATAAATAAACAAAACAAAACAAAATAAAGTTTCAAAAAATACAAAATAAATAAAAAGTTAATTAGAGTAGTTTACACTTATTTTTGGCATGGTGTATTGAATATTTGAGTTTAATAAGTTCTGAATTTCTATAAAGTTCTATTAAGGAATGAAACACAAAATTAGACACACCTCCAAAGGTCACAGGCATCTCAGAGCTTTTTTGGTGTTTGTGATATTTTTTTCTCCTCAATAACATTTCAGTAAACAGTGGTTTAACTCTTAACTAGAGAAGCGGAATTTAGGATACCAAATCAGAAATAGAAGCCATTTAATTTCTTTAAGGCTGAAATAATGCCTCATTTTCCTCTAATATCTTCAAAAAAGATGCTTAAAATATTAATGAATAAATGCATAGTTTTTCCTAGAGGGCCCTAGTATTTCCCTAAAATCATGAAATAGATTCACTTTAACATATATTCTCCAACTCCCAATGGCCAGTATACTTTTTAGATCGAGGTTGAACCAAGATTTACTGTTTTTAAATTAAGCCAAATTAATTTTATATATAAATGTTTCAACTCTTTCATACATTTTCCAAGCATGTGAACCAGAATAATGTTTTCATACTGACTTTTGACTAGTAAAATAAAGGTGACTTAGCAGCTTTGAATGAATATGAAATTTATATACTCACTTTCTGGCAAACATGCCTAAGACCTTATTATTCTTCTCCTGAGATAGCATCTAACCATGGAAAGTAGAAAAGCACAGCAGTTAAGAAAATAGGGTCTGAATTCCTTGCCTCAAACTGTGCTTCAGTTTCATCAGTAAACTCAACTCTAAAAATCAATTTATCCATTTAAAAAAGTGTATATGGTGATATCTCCAATTAATTGAGATAATATAAAGTATTTTGCCCACCATACACAAAGTGTTTTAAAAAATAACTGGTAACTATCAATCTGCTGTATTTGAAACATCAGATTTAGACTATCATTTAGTAAAATATAAACTTCACTTCGTAAAGAAAGTAATGCTTAAACCATGCAGTTCTGTTTTCAGAGCTATGTTCAGTTTTTCTACCACAGTAATCTGTATTTTTCCCCATTTATGCTTTTTTTTTAAAGTCTCTGGAAGTCATAAATGCATTAAATTCATTTTTTTAAAATTCACTCATTCTTATAAGCAACTTGACTCCAAGTGGACTTATAATATCATATCATTAAAACAGGATACAACAAAAACTTTTTTTTCTAGATATAAAAATATGAGAAGTATGAAAACCAGAACTACGATTCCTATGATGTTATTTTCTTTTTCCTTGATTCTGGTTGAAAAGATAGTCAATTGCCAGCTCTTTCTCTGTTGGTAGCTTCTTTCATAGTTTTTAATCCAAAGCAATGATCAAGTGAGCCTGAAACCTACATGCAAGTCAGGAAGCAACAGTTAGGAGTCCATTTTTCATGGTTGTTAAATATTCTGCATGATTCTGTGCATGACTTTTAAAGGACATTAACCATGCCTGCTTATTTTTCAAAAATTGAGAAAAACTTTAATAGTTCATTCAGGAGGTTTTCCTATTAAATAATTGCTACTGATTGCTTCCATGCAATTGGCTAAATAACCTGATCATTTTAGCAGAATTATCATTACAGTTTTATCTTTGATTTCAGCCAGTTTGGGTTCTGCCTTCACTCTTTGTAACTGCAGACAACTGTCTGTGATGGGATCTTGAAGGTATAGCATATGTTGCCCTCTAGTGATTCATATGAACATTGGAAAAGTCCCACAGACTCTCTCAACTTACTCAGAACTGCACATAGACTTCTTATTTCATCATGCAGAATTTACATATTATTTACATTATTTGTCCTTGAGTAGCTTCAGTTTTTACATGTCATTCTATTACATGGATCCAAACTAAACTGATCTCTACTCTTCATAAGATAGAACACAACAAAATTAAAATACTCTCAAACAAGAAGACATATTTCTTTTTGTTGCTTCTAACTGTATTTTTATGATGTGCTTTTAACTTAGGGTTTCCCTTGTGGTTCAGATGGTAAAGCGTCTGCCTACACTGAGGGAGACCCGGGTTCGAGCCCTGGGTCAGGAATATCCTCTGGAGAAGGAAATGGCAACCCACTCCAGTACTCTTGCCTGGAAAATCCCATGAATGGAGGCGCCCAGTAGGCTATAGACCATGGGGGTCACAAAGAGTTGGACACAAATGAGCGACTTCACTTCACTTCACTTTAACTAGCGAAGTCATTAACCTAAATTCATTACCTATTAACATTTCTTATTTTAGTATTTCTTGGGAAAAAAAAATACAAGTAGAATTGAACATGTCATGGAAAGGTCTACAGTAATGTGTATTGACAGTATAGATAGATGTACCTCCTTGAGCAGAATTACCTGAGAAATTTTTTTAAAATGGTAGATTCTTTGTCCCCAAATCCGAATCAGAATGTGACAAAAAATACAGCTTTTCTGGGCACTATTATTTGGTTTCTAAGTGAGTCTTGACTAAAACATTGCCCTGATCTTAGCCCTTCCAATTCTTCCCATATAATTCAGAGTTTCCTTTTGCTAGATTCACCTTTCATATCTATCACAGTCTTTCATTTATGCCCTTAAAGCAAAAATACTTCTAAAATTTTATCTTCTTTCATGATTTTTCTTAGGCAACCGTCTCTCTGGTAGTTTTATCATATCTTGATTTTATGTAACAATTTAAGCCCAAAGTTAAGAAAACTCCCTTCACAGTAACTTCATTTCTGAAGGAATATAAAGACTTTCTAACTTACAGTATATCACAATAGTTGTTTTCTTTTATAAACATTAAATAGTAATCATATTTCAATTTAGTAATATTTAAAGTATCTAGCATATTACATGTATTTTCACATTGGTCGTTACATTAAAATGCTAGTGTTCCAGATATTATTATTAGTGAAGTCACTCAGTCGTGTCTGACTCTGTGTGACCCTGTGGACTGTACCCCACCAGGCTCTTCTGTCCATAGGATTCTCCAGGCAAGAATACTGGAGTGGGTGTCCATTTCCTTCTCCAAAATATTATTATTACTCTTCCTATATAGGTCAGAAAAATCAGGACAATAAAACTTAGGTAATTTGACTCATTGAGAACAAGAGAGCTGAAATTCAAAATATTCATAACAAATTAAGACAATATTTGAAAAATCTAAAAATTATAACTATTTCTGTGTTGCTAATGGGGAAGTATTTCAAAGTAGAATTTTTAAAGTATACTTGTTTCAGTATCTAATTTTTATTATTAAAACACTTTTACAATATTGTTGATAAAGCTGTTGACCTGGAAGATTTAGACAGAAAGATTTGTCATTTAAATTCAAAATAAAATCTCTTAAATAGCTAAAAACCAGAGCCAGAATCAAGCACTATATCTGCAAATTGCTAAATTTGAAAAAAAAAAAAAAAAACCCATGGACTGCAGCCTACCAGGTTCCTCCATCCATGGGATTTTTCAGGCAAGAATACTGGAGTGGGATGCCATTGCCTTCTCCATTAGGTATCCTACTTGGGTAAAAAGGAAAGGGATTTTGTTGTTGCTGTTTGAGAATTGTGATAGCCATTATTGCTATTCACTCAACTTCTGGTTTCCTCCACTTTGGAACTATAGTGGATTGTCTTTTTTAAAAAAGTGAGTTTCCATGTGTTTGAGCAGGGCTATGTGAGTAATTCTGGGCCATGAGTTATAAACTACTTCCAGTCCAAAATGTATAACAAAGTACATAATCCTGAGGTAAAATAAGAATTCCCTTTTCTCTTTGCCAAGTTCAGAACCAAGGTTAAAGATAGTGGGTCCTCAGACAGGCTGGTTCCAGAGTCAGAATGATGGCTATATGGGAGCTGAACTCTCAGTTGATGTATCAAGGAATGGTAGCAGGAGCAAGAAGTAAAACTTTAGGTTTTAAGCTACTCAAATTTGGGGACTATTTATTATTGCAGTATAACCTATACTCTGGTGACTGCCTAAGCTCTCTGGATTGATATAGGAGATTAACATTTTTGCAAAGTACTTTGAAAGTACAACTAACATTTTGTAACTCTAACTTTTAAATCTCTAGGAGGTTTTATTTTTAAGATTGCTTTTTAAAAAAGTCAATTAGGGGAACACATGTACACCCATGGCAGATTCATGTCAATGTATGGCAAAACCAATACAATATTGTAAAGTAAAAATAAATAAACAAAACAAACAAAAAAAAAAAAGCTTCAAAAAATACAAAATAAATAAAAAGTTAATTAGAGTAGTTTACACTTATTTTTGGCATGGTGTATTGAATATTTGAGTTTAATAAGTTCTGAATTTCTATAAAGTTCTATTAAGGAATGAAACACAAAATTAGACACACCTCCAAAGGTCACAGGCATCTCAGAGCTTTTTTGGTGTTTGTGATATTTTTTTCTCCTCAATAACATTTCAGTAAACAGTGGTTTAACTCTTAACTAGAGAAGCGGAATTTAGGATACCAAATCAGAAATAGAAGCCATTTAATTTCTTTAAGGCTGAAATAATGCCTCATTTTCCTCTAATATCTTCAAAAAAGATGCTTAAAATATTAATGAATAAATGCATAGTTTTTCCTAGAGGGCCCTAGTATTTCCCTAAAATCATGAAATAGATTCACTTTAACATATATTCTCCAACTCCCAATGGCCAGTATACTTTTTAGATCGAGGTTGAACCAAGATTTACTGTTTTTAAATTAAGCCAAATTAATTTTATATATAAATGTTTCAACTCTTTCATACATTTTCCAAGCATGTGAACCAGAATAATGTTTTCATACTGACTTTTGACTAGTAAAATAAAGGTGACTTAGCAGCTTTGAATGAATATGAAATTTATATACTCACTTTCTGGCAAACATGCCTAAGACCTTATTATTCTTCTCCTGAGATAGCATCTAACCATGGAAAGTAGAAAAGCACAGCAGTTAAGAAAATAGGGTCTGAATTCCTTGCCTCAAACTGTGCTTCAGTTTCATCAGTAAACTCAACTCTAAAAATCAATTTATCCATTTAAAAAAGTGTATATGGTGATATCTCCAATTAATTGAGATAATATAAAGTATTTTGCCCACCATACACAAAGTGTTTTAAAAAATAACTGGTAACTATCAATCTGCTGTATTTGAAACATCAGATTTAGACTATCATTTAGTAAAATATAAACTTCACTTCGTAAAGAAAGTAATGCTTAAACCATGCAGTTCTGTTTTCAGAGCTATGTTCAGTTTTTCTACCACAGTAATCTGTATTTTTCCCCATTTATGCTTTTTTTTAAAGTCTCTGGAAGTCATAAATGCATTAAATTCATTTTTTAAAAATTCACTCATTCTTATAAGCAACTTGACTCCAAGTGGACTTATAATATCATATCATTAAAACAGGATACAACAAAAACTTTTTTTTCTAGATATAAAAATATGAGAAGTATGAAAACCAGAACTACGATTCCTATGATGTTATTTTCTTTTTCCTTGATTCTGGTTGAAAAGATAGTCAATTGCCAGCTCTTTCTCTGTTGGTAGCTTCTTTCATAGTTTTTAATCCAAAGCAATGATCAAGTGAGCCTGAAACCTACATGCAAGTCAGGAAGCAACAGTTAGGAGTCCATTTTTCATGGTTGTTAAATATTCTGCATGATTCTGTGCATGACTTTTAAAGGACATTAACCATGCCTGCTTATTTTTCAAAAATTGAGAAAAACTTTAATAGTTCATTCAGGAGGTTTTCCTATTAAATAATTGCTACTGATTGCTTCCATGCAATTGGCTAAATAACCTGATCATTTTAGCAGAATTATCATTACAGTTTTATCTTTGATTTCAGCCAGTTTGGGTTCTGCCTTCACTCTTTGTAACTGCAGACAACTGTCTGTGATGGGATCTTGAAGGTATAGCATATGTTGCCCTCTAGTGATTCATATGAACATTGGAAAAGTCCCACAGACTCTTTCAACTTACTCAGAACTGCACATAGACTTCTTATTTCATCATGCAGAATTTACATATTATTTACATTATTTGTCCTTGAGTAGCTTCAGTTTTTACATGTCATTCTATTACATGGATCCAAACTAAACTGATCTCTACTCTTCATAAGATAGAACACAACAAAATTAAAATACTCTCAAACAAGAAGACATATTTCTTTTTGTTGCTTCTAACTGTATTTTTATGATGTGCTTTTAACTTAGGGTTTCCCTTGTGGTTCAGATGGTAAAGCGTCTGCCTACACTGAGGGAGACCCGGGTTCGAGCCCTGGGTCAGGAATATCCTCTGGAGAAGGAAATGGCAACCCACTCCAGTACTCTTGCCTGGAAAATCCCATGAATGGAGGCGCCCAGTAGGCTATAGACCATGGGGGTCACAAAGAGTTGGACACAAATGAGCGACTTCACTTCACTTCACTTTAACTAGCGAAGTCATTAACCTAAATTCATTACCTATTAACATTTCTTATTTTAGTATTTCTTGGGGAAAAAAAAATACAAGTAGAATTGAACATGTCATGGAAAGGTCTACAGTAATGTGTATTGACAGTATAGATAGATGTACCTCCTTGAGCAGAATTACCTGAGAAATTTTTTTAAAAATGTAGATTCTTTGTCCCCAAATCCGAATCAGAATGTGACAAAAAATACAGCTTTTCTGGGCACTATTATTTGGTTTCTAAGTGAGTCTTGACTAAAACATTGCCCTGATCTTAGCCCTTCCAATTCTTCCCATATAATTCAGAGTTTCCCTTTGCTAGATTCACCTTTCATATCTATCACAGTCTTTCATTTATGCCCTTAAAGCAAAAATACTTCTAAAATTTTATCTTCTTTCATGATTTTTCTTAGGCAACCGTCTCTCTGGTAGTTTTATCATATCTTGATTTTATGTAACAATTTAAGCCCAAAGTTAAGAAAACTCCCTTCACAGTAACTTCATTTCTGAAGGAATATAAAGACTTTCTAACTTACAGTATATCACAATAGTTGTTTTCTTTTATAAACATTAAATAGTAATCATATTTCAATTTAGTAATATTTAAAGTATCTAGCATATTACATGTATTTTCACATTGGTCGTTACATTAAAATGCTAGTGTTCCAGATATTATTATTAGTGAAGTCACTCAGTCGTGTCTGACTCTGTGTGACCCTGTGGACTGTACCCCACCAGGCTCTTCTGTCCATAGGATTCTCCAGGCAAGAATACTGGAGTGGGTGTCCATTTCCTTCTCCAAAATATTATTATTACTCTTCCTATATAGGTCAGAAAAATCAGGACAATAAAACTTAGGTAATTTGACTCATTGAGAACAAGAGAGCTGAAATTCAAAATATTCATAACAAATTAAGACAATATTTGAAAAATCTAAAAATTATAACTATTTCTGTGTTGCTAATGGGGAAGTATTTCAAAGTAGAATTTTTAAAGTATACTTGTTTCAGTATCTAATTTTTATTATTAAAACACTTTTACAATATTGTTGATAAAGCTGTTGACCTGGAAGATTTAGACAGAAAGATTTGTCATTTAAATTCAAAATAAAATCTCTTAAATAGCTAAAAACCAGAGCCAGAATCAAGCACTATATCTGCAAATTGCTAAATTTGAAAAAAAAAAAAAAAAAGGAATCATACTTCCTATGGCATTTTGCCAGTTTTTCTGATATTTTAACTTTCTTCTATTTTAGAACATTTCAAATTATATATTCAAATAGTGAAATGAAACATTTTTTAAATTGAAACTAAAATTTAGCTTGAAATTCTTATTCAGTCCATAGGGACTTATAACTATTTAAGAAACACTATGATTGAACACCTTGGCAATTTCATCTCAAAAGGGGGCTCCATCTACTGATGCCAAAACAAATAAGCCATTTATCCCATTCAAGAGCAATCAATCAACTGAATGAAAATCAAGTTACTCAAATTGGAAACTTGTAAATCCATAAACCATGGCTAATTTTACTGGAGGTATTTTTTTTTTCTTTTAACATTTTACTTACGTAAAATCAATCCAACAAGCAAAATGTCCTCATTACAGACAACAGCAAGGCAGTTTGGTTACCATCAACCTTTTTCTCTTCCTGATCTCTATACTTCCTGCAAGTCTAGATCCCTGTCTAATGTTCTCTTTTACTCACATTGCAATGATTATATATGAAGTACCTGGTAGGTGTGGAAGAATTTTGCATAACTCAGCAGCAAATATCATGTATGAAGTTATGTTGGCCTTATAGCCTCAGAAAGCTTTCAACTCAGAATAAGAAATGACAAAATATTAAGACCTTACTCTAAAACAAGTAAAAAAAATAAAAGTTATAAGAGAATGAAGAAAAGCTTTTTGTTTAAGAGGCATATCATTTTGTTAAAATGTTTAGAAATTATTTCATGAATAAAAGATAACATTTGAAAATGTACTGAGAAGAAAGAGGTAGATATTGACAGCTGAAAATAGAGAAGGCTTATAGGATGTTCAATACTTATAGGCGCTCCAATATTTTGCCCACCTCATGCGAAGAACTGACTCATTGGAAAAGACCCTGATGCTGGGAAAGATTGAAGGCAGGAGGAGAAGGGGATGACAGAGGAAAAGATCATTGAATGACATCACCAACTTGATGGATATGAGTTTGAACAACCTCCAGGATTTGGTGATGGACAGGGAAGCCTGGCATGCTACAGTCTATGGGGTTGCAAAGAGCTGCACAAGACTGAGCAACTGAACTAAACTGAGACTCTTTCTACTAATGCTTAGATGACAATCGCTTTTCAACATCAAGATACTCAAAATTAAGCTCACTATTTCTCCCTAATCATGCATGCTGCTGCTGCTGCTGCTAAGTTGCTTCAGTCATGTCCAACTCTGTGCGACCCCATAGACGGAAGCCCACCAGGCTCCCCCATTCCTGGGATTCTCCAGGCAAGAACACTGGAGTGAGTTGTCATTTCCTTCTCCAGTGCATGAAAGTGAAAAGTCAAAGTGAAGTCGCTCAGTCATATCTGACTCCGTAACCCCATGGACTGCAGCTTACCAGGCTCCTCCGTCCATGGGATTTTCCAGGCAAGGATAGCCCGTCCAGGTTCAATGCATGATACTGGATGCTTGGAGCTGGTGCACTGAGACGACCCAGAGGGATGGTATGGGGAGAGAGGAAGGAGGGGGGTTCAGGATGGGGAACATGTATATACCTGTGGTGGATCCATGTTGATGTATGGCAAAACCAATATGTTATTGTAAAGTAATTAACCTCCAATTAAAATAAATAAATTTATATTTTTTCAAAAAAGAATAAACTTCAAGGGCAAAAAAAAAAAGAGTACTGGAGTAGGTTGTCAGTGACTTCTCTGAATCATGCATGACTACTCATTAATGATTTTGGGGGGAGCACCTATACTACACATTCCAGTGGAGGAGTCCTCTTCATCCATACATTTTTCTCAAAAACAGTCTACTCCACCCAGTATCTGAAAGGAGCAAGCCCGTATACTTCAGAAACCACCATTGACTCAGCTGGGAGTGGTCATTTTATTCTCTTGTTACCATAGGTGGAACCAGACCCTTGCTTAACACCCAACCAAGTTAAGTGTTAGTTGCTCAGCCATGTCTGACTTTTTGCAACACCATGAACTGTAACCCAACAGGCTCCACTGTCGAAGATTTTCAAGGCAAGAATACTGGAGTGGGTTGCCATTTCTTATTCCAGAGGATCTTCCCAACCAAGGGATCAAACCCAGGTCTCCTGCATTGCAGGCAGATTCTTTATCATCTGACTATCAGGAAAGCCCTAACATATCTTTAAGTCAGAGTCTAGACAAAGAAGGAAGCTGTAGGAAGAAACAAACAAAAACAGCTAAAACCAAGACTGCAATGAGTGGGACCACCAACAGACCCCGAGTTTCATTTTACACTAATTTTACTATAATAGCATACTAAATAGCACACCTACTGTGTGACAAGATGTCACAGACACCCCAGAAAAAGGACAGAAAAAGGATGGCACCCTATTTCCATGAAAAGCCTGCCTCTTTCCCATCATTAGTCTCACTCCTTCTCCAACTGTCCTTACTCCTTAAAAGCAAATCTCTCTTGACATTAAGGTGAGTTGATCTGTGAACTAAATTTCCACTTCTCCATTCTCTGGCCATTGAGTAAAGCTGTGCTGCTTCAATCTCAGGTTTGGTTTTGTTTTTGGCTGCATGAACCCAGAAAAGAAAAAGAGCTTTCCTTGCACAGGCAGGAGACCTTGGCGAGACTGAGCCCAAGTGGGGTCCACAGGACCTAATTCAGTAACACTGATAGTATTATTAGTGATTGATAGTGATTGATAATCAGGAATTTGGAATAGGACACAGGACAGACACTGAGTCCTTTGGTTCCAAAGTGTAAAATTGAGGCCAGATTTTATTTCATGCCAAACTAAGATCAAGCAGAGTCTGATGTCACAGAAAGTAAAAAAAAAATAAAACAAAACTATGAACCTTGAAGAAGCCACATCACAGAGGGAATAATAACAAATTTGTAGAAAGAAACGTAAATGAAAACTCATTTAGCCCAAAAAAGGGATAGAGATGAAAAGGTGACATGACTGATTACTTTCCAGTTCCCTTGTGTTCAGACTACTTTTCAAAACTTATAAATTTTCATGCCAATCTTTTATAAGTATTAAATGTATCACAAATGTGACATTTCCTGGTTTGATAAACACAGCAAGATTTATCCTTTTCTTTTAAGTAGGAATCTGAGAGGAATTGAATTGCTCCCCTTATCCTCCAGAGCTAATTATCTAAAAATTTCTTCCATTATTGTTATCTCTCTCATTTCAACCTTATTGCAACTACTCACACTCAGAACTTCCTCTTCCTTGTCTATCAATGTGGATATGTTGCACAAAGTCCAGATTCAAGTTTGGATCTTCTTTCACCTATCTTTCATATTTATTATGCATTATCACTAACACAGTAATCTGAAGAGGGCATTCTTTGTTAGTTTCTTTTCCAGTGATCCCACCTCTATATCTATAGGACAAAACGTGAACTGCAGTGATAGAACACAACGTACTTTCCTCTATGGCCCCATCTTACCTGGCAGTTCCAACTTCTTCACAAACATTGCTTGATTTTTGCAATCTAGTTCTAGCTTATACATAATTTCCTAAACTTGTTTTACTTTCTCAAGTTTCTCTTCTTTTGCACACGCTTCCTATTGTCTAGAACATTGTGCTTCATTCTTGTGGAAAACTGCCCATTCTTAATCCATCATTTTAAAAGTCACTGTTCTTAATCAATGAATAAACTTTATCAGGACAAGAATTATGTCTATTTTAGTCACTGTTGCTTCTTCACAAAGCATGATACACTACATCTAGCAGGTCTATATCCTGTTTTATGAATTAACCAATCATTTTCTTCAGTTAGACAGCTTTAGGCATCTGCCTTGTCTTGCAGCACAGACATAACTTCATTGCAATTAATTTATTGTATTGTCATTTTTCATGAGCAGAACTCTATTCATAAGAATGAAAATGCTTTGAGGTCATAGTCCATAATTTTTCATGTAATCAAATGTTGCCTAGAAATGAACAAAGATTGCACTTGGAAATATTTGCCATGTGAATGAGTGAATACACATAGAGTAGGAAAAAAAGATAAGGTTGCATCTGTAGACAAAGCTTGCAGCTCTCAATAGGAAGGCAAAATCTCTGAGGGGCAAAACCTAGCAATTTCTTCTTTAGAACAACAGAAACAATGTGCATGAATGGAGGGTGAGAATTTCCCCTGAAACCAGATTGTGTGAAGAAGTAAGGAATGCCACAAACAAGCTCTATTTACAGAAAGCAGTCTGTTGACTCAGGAGGCAGGAGAGGGAGAGACTGCATTATCAGCATCTGTGCAAAGCGGAACTCAGGGGCTGAGAGGGAAAATACTATAGGAATGCACTCTCACAGACAACATTTTGCAATACAGATAATTCCTCCAAGTTAGTAGTAGAGTCCTGGTTCTTTCCCTATCCATTGACATCTCATATACATCTACTGACAAACACCTTCTACATCCAATAAGCTGAGAGGAAACGGCATATGAGCAGTGATTGAAAATGAAGTGGCAAGGAGCTATCCAGAAACATTGCAAAAAAACAACTACAAGGAACAGGAAAATACAAAAGGCATATGGAGAGGATTTAGGCAAAAATATATACCTGAAGACACTGATGGTTTCAGTAAATTTAAGGAAACAACCAATTCTGTAAAATGAGCATTCAAAAGGGAAAGAATAATTCAGAGAAAGTCTGGTTTTTAAAAAATGGAATTAGAACGTGGGCTGGAGGAAAGCAGAAAAAAAAAGATGAATGTACCTATAGAAATGAAAACCAGATTAGATGCAGCAAAGAGGAGAAGATAGACCTAAAACAATATGTCAGGCAGAATCAAACATAGAAACAAATAGCTAAGAAAATGACATTTAAAATGTGTTTTCTAATAGCAACAAAAAATTGAGCTAAGAATATAGCTAGCAGAAGATGTTATGACCTTTCTATGGAAAATAAAAATTGTTCAAAAGACACAAATAAATGGAGATATTACTGAGATCATGAATAGAAGGCTCAATGACAAAGCAGTAACTCTCCTAACTTTATCATATGCACTCCAAATTAAAAATGCTTCTAGTCAATGGATTCATTGACATTATTCTCAGATATGTGTGGAAGAGCAAAAGCTTCAAAGTAGCCAAACCAGTAATGAAGACTAAAAATGATGTAAACTGACTTCAGAAAATGCCTAAACTTATTATGAAGATATTTTAGTAAGAACAGCATGGTATTATCACAGGAATACTAATAATCAAGAGCCAACTCATTAGAAAAGGCCTGATGCTGGAAGAGATTGAAGGCAGGAGGAGAAGGGGATAACAGAGGATGAGATGCTTGGATGGTACCACTGACTCAACGGACCTGAGTTTGAGCAAGTTTTGGGAGATGGTGAAGGACAAAGAAGCCTGGCGTGCTGCAGTCTGTGGGGTTGCAGAGTTGGACACGACTGACTGAACAACTAATAATAAAAACGATGTAACCTATACATATGGCTCTTTGTGCAAGATACATAATAACTTTATGATGAGGATACTATTATAGTTATTTTTACAAATAAGGAGTTTGAGACACAAGGATGTTTAGCGATTTGTGCAAGGTAGCAGATTCGATTTTCTAACCCATGCTCCATACTTTGAATTTTAAATCCCCATTCTTCTAATAGAAGTAAAACAAGCAGACAGAATTAACAAATGAAGCAGACATGCATATGGGGAAATCATATGTGATTGAGATGATGCTGCAGAAACTGGGGAAAGGTTGGCCATTTAGTTAACGATGGTCAGCATAATTAAATATTCCTATGGTAAATAAACAGAGAAGGCAATGGCACCCCATTCCAGTACTCTTGCCTGGAAAATCCCATGGATGGAGGAGCCTGGTGGGCTGCAGTCCATGGTAAATAAAGGAAATTAGATCCATACCTCATACAATGGGAGTTTCTGGGACGAAGAAGCCTGATGCCCATGGGTTCACAAAGAGTCAGANCTCTTGCCTGGAAAATCCCATGGATGGAGGAGCCTGGTGGGCTGCAGTCCATGGTAAATAAAGGAAATTAGATCCATACCTCATACAATGGAAGTTTCTGGGACGAAGAAGCCTGATGCCCATGGGTTCACAAAGAGTCAGACCCGGCTGAATGACTTCACTTTCTCCTACAATATATAAAAACAAATTCCAAATGAAATATAAACACACATAAAAGGCTAACATTGTGCAACAAAATATAAAGAATATCTTATAACCTTGATATGGTGGTAGCTTTCTTCCAAGACACAAGAAAAGTACAAAGTGTAAGATTACCCAAAGTATAATAAAAATAATTTATACTCATCAAAAGATACTGTGAAAAAGGAGCTGCAAGTCACAAACTGAAGTAATTTAAACATAACTGGAAAAAAGAATCTCTACAAATCAGTTTAAAAACTGTAGAGAAACTGAGGGTGAGGGAGAACCATGAAGAAACTTCACCAAAGAAAAGGAAACCAAATGGCCAATAAGTGTATAAAAAACTACTCAACATTTTTAGAGGTCAAATAAATGCCAATTAGATGGTAAATCACACCACCTGTGCCAAAGTATCACATTTTAAATATCCAAAAATATCAGGCTTTGGGAAACAAATGGAGCAGTAACACTTTGTGGGAGCCCCATTATTGTCAACACTGTGGAAATAATATGCTATCATGTGCTGAAGCAGAAAGCACTCAGACTACTACTGGTAATTTCACTTTAGAAATGCCTATTACTTGGGAGCTGTATTCCAGAATGCTCAGAGCAGGGTCCTCATTCCTCCTGTAAACAAGATTCTGATAAACGACCCCATGTGTTTACCACATTTGACTTGAACCTCAAAGGTGATCAGTGAGGTTTGGACTGACTGCCACACTAGAATGGCCCCACTTGCTTAGTAACACAAGAAAGTTTCTTAACACAGAATAGCTGTTCCTTCACTAAAAATAACTTAACGTTCAACTCTCAACTTCAATTGAAGAGACCTCTCTCCATTTCATAGACCTCTTAAATGTTGAAGGGGCTTCCCAGGTGACACAGTGATAAAGAATCTGCCTACAATGCCAGAGACCTGGGTTCAGTCCCTGGGATGCCAAGATCCCCTGGTGGAGGTCATGGCAATCCACTCCAGTATTCTTGCCTGGAGAATCCCCATGGACAAAGGAGCCTAGAGGTCTATTGTCTATGGGGTTGCAAAGAGTGACTAAGCACAGCACAGTGCAGGAGATGCAAGAGATGAGGGATCAGGCCCTCATTTGGGAAGATCCCCTGGAGAAGGAGATGGGAACACACTTCAGTACTATTGCCAGAGAAGTCCCACGGACAGAGGAGCCTGGTAGGCCACAGCCCAAGGGGTGACAAAGGGTTGGACATAACTGAGCACACACATATAACATAAATATTGCAGACCTCCAGAGTAGATCTCTGGCCCCACAACATTTCATTAGTAGGTCAATGTATCCCTCAAGACTCAGGATCATCCACAGTTACAGAATATGTTTAGCCTCCAGCAGGAGGAATGTATAATTGTTAACACTCAGTTTCAGATTACTCTTGCTAGTCTGGCTTCGGAGAACACGCTACAACTCATTCAAAACTGCACACAACAGGTACTTGGAAAACAATGTACTGTATAAACTGATAAGAACATGACCATTATTGCCATTATTACTACTATTATCAAAGTAAATACATGCCGGCCCCTGCAGAGGTTAGAGCATAGGAAACCAAGCTTTGACAATGAAAATAAAGTTTGATGATGGATACAAAGCGGGGATATCCAGGGTTCTATGAGACTTTATGTAGTCTGGGAGTTCAGGGGAATACTCCCTAAGGATATGGTATTTAAATGTGATAGAGGAGTTAACCAGAATGATCTATGTTATAAGACAAGCCATAGGAAAGAAAAAATCATCCTTAGGACCTAGAAAATCTAATTCATAATACATCATGATTGGGGAGGGGAAGAGATTAGCATGGTGGAATGTAAAGTGAGGTAAGTTCAGGTGGCTGAAAGAGGTAGGTAACATGTGATGCAAGGTTTGTGTCTACAGAAAAGGTATGGAGTTGTATTTGAAAGGTGCAGTGAAATGATTGATGGTTTTCTCACCCTATATGCATCCTTTACACACATGTTTAACATATCATCATGGCTTCTCTGTAGAGAATAGATTGATGTTAACCAAAGGAAGAAGGAAAATGCAGAAGGCTAAATCTACTTAGGAAACTGGCAAGGTAAATGAAGAGCCTTTGATGGATTTGAGTGATATTTAGGAGAAATAATTGGTAGAATCAATTGTTAATTAACTATAGTGGATAAAAAGAAACAAGTCTTAGATGACCCTCATTTCTGATTAACTGAAAGTAGAGTGATATGAACATGGAAGGAAGGAAATGTGGAGCACAGTATTACAATGAGATGCCTGGGATAGATCTAATGTGTGCACCTGAACACAGGTCTTAACTTCCCTTATCCTGTACCATCAGAATAATAGTTACAGCAGCTGATATTTATTCAGCAGGTCTAATAGATAATTCTTCTATCTCAGTTATAAACTGGGATGCCCTAAAATGCTATTTTCTTCATTCTGAGAGGCATATAGCATGGTTCCTTCCTTGGGACTTTCAAGAGGGATGAAGAAATTCAAGTAAATATTCAATCATTTGTAATTTTGAAGGGCGTGGGAATGAAATACTGCCAACTGTCTTATCCTACAGGGCTACGAGAATGTATTATTACAATGCCCACTCAACAGGTCTAGCAGACTACCTAGCATCACATAGGTAAGTGTTACCTTTTGACTGTACTGAAGGAGTTTAATGTCACTAATATATATATGTGTGTGTGTGTGTGTGTGTGTATATACAGACATATATAATATACATATGAATGTATATAAATCTATGTGACTATGTGTTCATACATATGTGTGAAGGAAAGGAAAGGAAATATTGGTTAGTGGTCATGATAGCAAATCATCACTATGGCTAATTTAAGCCAGACCAAAATTAAGTGATTTACCTAACTTCACAGAATCACTGAAGCCTAGAGAAATATTGAGGCAGCCTTCTAGAAATATAACATCCCACATCTTAGTTGAAATGATGACAGTAAAGAAACTGTCACCAATGTAGCTAAGATCACCAAGTTTCAACCACCAAAATTTCAACTATTGTTACAGCTTCTGCTGTCAGCAAAGGGACCTCACCTGCAAAAAGAACTAAGCCCCATGTACTCATCATCAGCACAGTGAAGGAAGCCTCATCTAAATTACATTTGCATCTTTACTGAAAAATATACCATACATTTAAATTTTTAATTCTATATTAAAGGTGTTAATCATAATATGGTGAATTCCCCAATTATAGAAAGGCAGTGTTTAAATTTAAAAAAAAAATAGTCAAATTGACCAGTTTGACAGATGTCCACTGTATTCATACATATACATGAACTCCTTTGCTAGGATTACAATAATTCTTTCATGTAAAGCATTTAGAAGCATTCCTGGAAGGTAAGTACTAATTAATATTTGCTGTTATTTTCTTACTTCTGCTTTCTTTCTTTTTTCCTTTCCTGTTTTTACTTTTTGCTTACACAGATAATGTATCTGTATAATTGCTAATGTGGTTAATAAGAAATGAGTATAACTAAGATGTTCTAAGCAATGGCATCTTATACATATATCATCTTCAGTTTTATGTCCATTTTAAATATTGGAATTTCTTTAAAATTCACTGACATCAAAATTCAACAATAAACAATCTAGTGTTTCAGAGGGAAGTAAATCCACCTTTTTTTAACTTTGTTTGCAGTTTCAGTAAAACTTTAAATAAAAGTTTTATTATAATATCTCAGAAAGTAAAAAAATCCAAAGAGTGTGGAAATTCTCATTCCTAACAACAATAATAGGAGAAGCTATACACACAAACTTTGAAAAAAATACCCAGCCTAATTAGGACCCACACTGAGTTTTATTTTATCATGAGCATAATATAATAATAATAAACATGTGCTTAGGAGCTAGAGAGACTGGAGGTGTTACCCTGATGTCATAATTACTTGCTGTGTAGCTCTGAGCAGTTACCTACTCCTTAATCTCTCTCCTTGAAGATAAAATGGGAATAATAAAACCTTGCAAATGAAAAAAATCAGACAATCTATGATATGTGCAGAATGATTGTTTAATGACCTGAGATATCAGATACATAAAATAGCATTAGTTTCATGTCATATCATTATTATGATTATAATCTTACAGTTTATGATTAATTTACCAAAAATCAGCTTTATGGAGTTTGTTGGAATGGTCTCAGATATTACTGCAGAGAAGTATTATACCACAGAATAGTGAGATTTTTAGAGAAATGTTCACCCAAGTGCCCAGAGATAAGGATTCCATAGCCTACTGCCTTGCTGGGTAGCAATGGCAAATTAAAAATTTATAGGGCTGGAAGGGATCTTCAAATATCATTTAGCAAATAACAAGTTCTCCACATTCCACAAATGAGGACCTGAAAAGTTTATGTAAATACAGATCTTGGACCAAATCGTAGACCCCTAGTTTCATAATAATTCTATTCCCTTCTTACTCTTTAGATTTTCCTTATAAAACATGCAGAATCTCACAAACTTTCCCCTTAATTATATAGCCTTTGTTTATACACATATTTTCCTAAGCTTTATTGAAATTCTATTGCATGTCTGCAGACAGAAGGAAACAGGGTGGTGTTTTACTCAAACTCATGATTCAGCAGCTAATATCATATAGTTGAAAAGTCAAAGTGAAAGTTGCTCAGTTGTATCTGACTCTTTGTGACTCCATGGACTGTATAGTCCATGGAATTCTCCAGGCCAGAATACTGGAGTGCACAGCCTTTCCCTTCTCCAGGGGATCTTACAACCTAGGGATCAAAACCAGGCCTCCCACAATGCAAGTGCTTTCTTTACCAGCTGAGCCACAAGGACTCATCACATAGCTGAAGAGCAATGCAAACAAAATATCCAGAATGCTACAATACTGAGAGAAGGGTGTAATTGATTGGTTGTCAATTTTTTTTATTAAAGGCTAATAACTCTAAATTTTTGCATAGAAGGATGGCACATAAAGTGCAAGTTATTTAACTAGAATTGAATATTATGAATATATTATCAGTAAATATATTTTCAAACATAAGTCATATTTATTTTATATTTCATAGAAGTCAAAGAGTTCTTCCTTTCTTTTAAGGAAGATCCGCCTAGGGATATTTATTCCTGAACTTTTAAATTGAGCTAAGTTTTTTATATAATCAAAATTGAAGTTCACATCGACAGATGAATGGGTAAAAAGTCGTGGTACATTTACACAGTGGAATATTAATTCATTTAAGGAATAAATTTGAGTCAATTGACCCAAAGTAGATGAACTGAGAATTATACACAGTGAAGTAACTCAGAAAGAAAACAAATACCATATTTTAATGCATATATATTTGAACTGTGGTGTTGGAGAAGACTCTTGAGAGTCCCTTGGACTGCAAGGAGATCCAACCAGTCCATTCTGAAGGAGATCAACCCTGGGTGTTCTTTGGAAGGAATGATGCTAAAGCTGAAACGCCAGTACTTTGGCCACCTCATGCGAAGAGTTGACTCATTGGAAAAGACTCTGATGCTGGGAGGGATTGGGGGCAGGAGGAGAAGGGGACGACCGAGGATGAGATGGCTGGATGGCATCATGGACTAGATGGACGTGAGTCTGAGTGAACTCTGGGAGATGGTGATGGATAGGGAGGCCTGGCGTGCTGCGATTCATGGGATCGCAAAGAGTCGGACACGACTGAGCGACTGAACTGAACTGAACTGATACATATAGAAATCTAGAAAAATGATACTTATGAACCTATTTTCAAGGCAGGAATAGAGATGCAGACATAGAGAATGGACTTGTGTACACAGACGGGGAAGGGAAGGGACAAATTGGGGGAGTAGCATTGAAACATATACATTACTATGGGTAAAACACAGGGAGCTCAGCTCAGTGCTTTGTGATGATTGAGAGGAGTGGGATGGGGGTGGTGGGAACGTGTTCAAGAGGAAAGGGATAAATGTATACTTATAGCTGATGCCAGAAACCAATACAACATTGTAAAGCAATTATCCTCCAATTAAAAATAAATTTAAAAATTGAAGTTCATGAAAATAAAAAGACTAGAAGACAATGACCTCTCACAAAGGTTACTGATACTAATGATCCTTCACCTTTCAAAACTGGTATCCTAAGTGAAACAGAAAATTCCACCTTCAGAAATAGTCCATAAGAATATTTCTCTGGTTATGTACAGACCGACCACATGTCAGTATTAAAATGAAAAAATTAAAAGTTCAACACATTAAATTTACCATCATATTAGGGCCAGCAGAAAGCTTTTTGTAACTTTTGGGGGAAATTACTGTTTATATCCTGTAATATGCATAGAAGTTTGGTATAATATTGACACTGTATTTATATCCNGATGGACGTGAGTCTGAGTGAACTCTGGGAGATGGTGATGGATAGGGAGGCCTGGCGTGCTGCGATTCATGGGATCGCAAAGAGTCGGACACGACTGAGCGACTGAACTGAACTGAACTGATACATATAGAAATCTAGAAAAATGATACTTATGAACCTATTTTCAAGGCAGGAATAGAGATGCAGACATAGAGAATGGACTTGTGTACACAGACGGGGAAGGGAAGGGACAAATTGGGGGAGTAGCATTGAAACATATACATTACTATGGGTAAAACACAGGGAGCTCAGCTCAGTGCTTTGTGATGATTGAGAGGAGTGGGATGGGGGTGGTGGGAACGTGTTCAAGAGGAAAGGGATAAATGTATACTTATAGCTGATGCCAGAAACCAATACAACATTGTAAAGCAATTATCCTCCAATTAAAAATAAATTTAAAAATTGAAGTTCATGAAAATAAAAAGACAGTTTAGAAGACAATGACCTCTCACAAAGGTTACTGATACTAATGATCCTTCACCTTTCAAAACTGGTATCCTAAGTGAAACAGAAAATTCCACCTTCAGAAATAGTCCATAAGAATATTTCTCTGGTTATGTACAGACCGACCACATGTCAGTATTAAAATGAAAAAATTAAAAGTTCAACACATTAAATTTACCATCATATTAGGGCCAGCAGAAAGCTTTTTGTAACTTTTGGGGGAAATTACTGTTTATATCCTGTAATATGCATAGAAGTTTGGTATAATATTGACACTGTATTTATATCCAGCTTATCTGTAAAAGATCTTTTAATGTTTGGCTATGTTAGTGCAACAATTAGGCATTTTAGTATGTATTAAAAATTTGGAATTCTAAGCCAGCACTGACTAAATTATTTATGGGTACTCATTTCTCCTTGGTGTTAAGGGGAAAATGTCGTGTGTGTGTGTGTGTGTGTGTGTGTGTGTGTATGTGTTAATGAGAAGACCTGTTATTTTCATTCATTCAAAAGAAAACCCATTATAATCTGATGCTGAAATCAAAGGCACATCTATCAGTATAGGTTCCAAAGTCAACTTCCAAACTGCAAAATCTAGTACATTACTGCTTTTTGAAATCTACAATGCTCAACCTGTTGATCTCTTCCTCTGTGGGGAGCTTTTCTTTGAATACTGTGAAATTCTTCTCTGATTTAATCTTTCACTCTGATATTTCCTATATGATTTTAAGGTTATTTTCTCTACAGCTTAAAAGTTTGTTTTCACCCAAGCTTCCCTTCTTGTTCTTCCTTCTTACTTGTTTATTCATTAAGAAATCTCATACCTTTCTTAAAAGGTATTTTAGCACTCTAAAAAGTGCTAGTTTCTCAGCATGATGGTGAATAAAAGAAGAACTTAAGAGTTACATAACTTAGAGCCTTTTGTGGATACAGATAAGTAAACATATTGTTAAACTAAGATATTGGAAAAATATTATGGATTTTGGGAGCACATGGGAGGGTTCCTTAAGACAAATAAATGTAGGAGGATGAAGGTTGTCAAATAATTTATGCCATGTGAAGTAACATCTAAACGGAGCTTGAAAGAATGAGTGACTGTTAGTCAATTAAAGAAAGAAAAGAACAGTATCCTGAAAAAAAATACTGTGTGTGACTCCTCAAAGGAGAGAGAGAACATAGTATATTGGACTAAAACAATCAAAGACAATAGCATTCAGAGGGCTAAAGAGCCTCATATGATTTTGAATGAAAACTGGGACTGAGGACTTTCCTGGTGGCTCAGTGGTAAAGAATCTACCTGCTAATGCAGGAGACACGGGTTAGATCTCTGGTCAGAGAAGATGCCACATGGCTCAGAACAACTAAGCCCATGCCCCACAACTACTGAGCCTGTGCTCTAGAACCAGGAAGCTGGAACTGCTAAACCCATGTGCTGCAACTACTGAAGTCCTCACACTCTAGAGCTCGTGTGCTGCCACAGTAGAGGCCATGCAATGAGAAGCCTATGCACCACAACTAAAGAGTAGCCCCCACTTGCCACAACTAGAGAGAAGTCTATGCACAACAAAGACCCAGCACAGCCAAAAATATATATATATTTTTAAGTGGGACTGAGGTTGGAGTTGCTGCTTGGAAAGATTTTGGGTAAAATAGAAACAGGAAACATAAGCAGGATCGTGTAAGAACTATTGAGCTACACAGCTTTTATCCAGAAGACAATAAGCATCCATTTTACTCTTAAATTCAAGAGCCAGAAAATGATGAAATTCACGGTCATCACTCCTGATAATAATTACTCTGACTTTTATCTTCTTCCGCAAACTCACTTCAGTTCTAGAGCCTTATATCCATGGTCCTAAGAAACTCACTTGGAATTTCTCAAAAGTCTCTCTACATTAAATGTCCGAATGTGACTTCCTCATCTTTCTCACACTATCAAATCTCTTCCTTGTTTTCTAAATTTCATGCCTCTAACCCTTTACCTAAGATCATGGCATCTGGTCCCATCACTTCATGGCAAATAGATGGGGAAACAGTGGAAACAGTGTCAGACTTTATTTTGGGGGGCTCCCAAATCACTGCAGATGGTGACTGCAGCCATGAAATTAAAAGACGCTTACTCCTTGGAAGGAAAGTTATGACCAACCTAGATAGCGTATTCAAAAGCAGAGACATTACTTTGCTGACTAAGGTCCATCTAGTCAAGGCTATGGTTTTTCCAGTGATCATGTATGGATGTGAAAGTTGGACTGTGAAGAAAGCTGAGCGCTAAAGAATTGATGCTTTTGAACTGTGGTGTTGGAGAAGACTCTTGAGAGTCCCTTGGACTGCAAGGAGATCCAACCAGTCCATTCTAGAGGAGTCCTGGGTGTTCTTTGGAAGGAATGATGCTGAAGCTGAAACTCCAATACTTTGGCTAACTCATGTGAAGAGTTGACTCATTGGAAAAGACTGTAATGCTTGGAGGGATTAGGGGCAGGAGAGGGGGATGACAGAGGATGAGGTGGCTGGATGGCATCACCAACTCAATGGACGTGAGTTTGAGTGAACTCTGAGAGTTGGTGATGGACAGGGAGGCCTGGTGTGCTGCAATTCACTGGGTCACAAAGAATCAGATGTGACTGAGTGACTGAACTGAACTGAACCCTTTACCAGATTTTGAAAGGGAGGATTTTCAACCATATTTGCTTTTCTCTGAGCTTCACCTCGGAAATGGCAACCAACTTCAGTATTCTTGCTTGGAGAATCCCAGGGACAAAGGAACCTGGTAGGCTGCCATCTATGGGGTTGCACAGAGTTGGACATGGCTGAAGCAAATTAGCAGCAGCAGAGCCTCACCTCCTGTTATCAAGGGCTATTTTGCTTCTTCAAAACTTTTAAAACCTGCTCAATCTCTTCTATACCCACAAGTTCCTTTTAATAAGATCATGATTATTTTTCACACTCATTACTGCAATGGACTGTTTCTTTTTTAAATGTTTCCTGCATCATTTACAGTGCCACCAAGTGACTCCTCAAAAATAATAAATATTCTATTTCACTGGGACAGAACTAGGTTTAAGCAGGCTATTGACTCAGATGGTGGTGTATGGGGATGATCCGGAGGGATGATGTGGGGTGGGAGGTGGAAGGGGGGTTCATGTTTGGGAGTTCGTGTACACCCGTGGCAGATTCATGTCAATGTATGCCAAAACCAATAGAGTACCATAAAGTAAAATAAAGTAAAATGGAAGCTCTAAAAAAGAAAAAAAAGAATGAGGTCAACTTTTTCTCACTGCTTCTCCCTCCTCCTTCTCCCTCCTCCTTCTCCCCCTCTCTATATATGTAAAGCAGAAAACAATACCTTAATAAATGATTAAATAAGGATATATCTGTATATATATAATTATCATTGTACTTAGAACATCAGTCCCACTGAAAACATTCCAACTGCTTTGATTAATGTGTTAAGTTCAAATGTAGCATACTTCATGATGGGGAATCTATCTTATCACACTCCATTTCCACTCTGTACTAAAGCAATGTAAACTGCTGACAGTTCTTCAAATACATCATGGTTGTTCATACCTCTGTCTTTACACATCATTCCCTATGCCTAGTTTGTCACAGGATCCTGCTATCCTTCTTTCCTAATCATCTTTGATTCAAATCAAGCATCATGTTTAGCCAGCCTACCATATAAACCCTCATTATGGCCCAAACAGAATAGGTACCACTTCATAAGACCCTATCACAGTACTTTTCACACACTAATCATTTTATGTTTTCCATTCTGTATCTTTGATACCCAGCAGAGTTACTTACATCTAACAAGTGTTTAATAAATTCTCATGGAAAGAGGGCATAAGGAAAGGAGGAAAGGAAGGATAAACCACAGTTCTCATCATAAAGAATTTATCATTTGGAAATGTTGTTTCTGCTAAATATCTATCAGTGCTCCCTGGACCCAAATATTTTGGCATAATATCTCAGTAATTAATAATCCTATATAAGTTTAAGTAATTATATTGAGAAATTATGTTAAAATGTACATTATGTAACTTACATCACATGTTCTTGTCATTTTGACCTAATGTAATTCTCTTGACAAACCTTGTTCTTCCTGCTTTTCGCATGTATACATCCTTTTGTCAGGAAAACTGTCAAATACCCACTACGTGATCTCTCCCACAAGCACACACACTCATAATTGCTAACTTCCAGGGAAGTCATCCCTTGAATTTCAGTTGGGTTCTGACTATTCCTTATCAATTCAGTTATGACACTGTCTGACTGCCGCAAATCAGCTGGTAAAAAGACCAATTCCTTCCTCTTTCATCATAGTCCATAATAAACCCAGTGTGTGTCTTTCTTGGTAGCATTTACAATCATAAAAGAGATGGTAAAAAAGTATATATTGACATCCCAGGATAAGTTACTTTGGTATTTTCAACCTACATTTCTTTTTTTTTAAGCTCAAATTCTAGTAATGACCTCTTTCTCCATATAGGGCATTTAGCACAAATGGTATATTATTGTGTAGTCCACTCAACTAAACCAATGTGCTTAAACGGATCCAACATCTTTGAAATGATTTTTCAGAAACAACTTTTTTTCTTAGCTACTCACTGAGTAGTTATGTTCCTTGCACCTCACCTCCCAAGGTGAATGTTAAATACAATTTTCCCAAATTATTATATCTATTTACTTCCTATTTATAGATTACAGGCTTTATGAAGATACACATTTGTTTTCGTGTTACTACGTCATTGTTGTCTAAGAGAGTAATTGACAGAAAGTTCTCAGTCCATATTGATTTAGTGACTGAATTATCAATTAGAATATTTATATTGATTATTTCTTGACTGAAGTAGCTACTGCTGAGGTGAAAGGATGGCAATTTTTTTTTTTTAATAATTCTGCCTCAGAGCAGGCAAGATCTTAAGTTATTTTCCTCACAAGTCTTCAATCAATGGAAGAAAGTTTCCCTGTTGATAATTGTAAAGTTGACTGGCTCCACAAGAGCCATCTCCTATATTAATTAAAAATATAACCAAGCAAACAAACAAGAGTAGATCAACAGCATATCTTATTCACAAGAATACAAGCAAATTTTGTATGTGGTCCCAAGAATATGGCTTAGAATTCGGCTTGGCATATTGTTACGATTAATACTCACTAGCTCATAAGTTACTAACACAGCTGGTTCTTTTCATGATACTTTGATGGCTTGTGTATTATTTTCTATTGGTGGAATAAAAAATTACCACAAATGTAGTAGCTAAAACACCTTTCTTAGTATACCCTACAGGACAGAAGTCTGAGATGAGACTTACTGAGTTAAAGATCAGACTGACACGAGGGCTGTTTCTTTCTGGAGACTCTAAGAGAGAATCCACTTGCTTACTCACTCAGGTTGCTGACAAAAATCAGTTCCTTGCTGTGGTAGGACAGAAGTCCCTTTTACCTTGCTGCCTATCAGCAGAGAGCTGATTCTAGGAGTCACCTGTGTTCCTTTGCCCATCCCCACCCCCCAATTTTCAAAATCAGCAATGAAATTGAATCTCTCATTTCTTATTTTTTCTCCTATCCTTGCATCTTTCTGAGCAACTCTTCTGCCTTCCTCTTCCACTTTTAAAGGACCATGTGATTACATTAGCTCCACATGGATAATATAGCTATCATGAAATCCTTTAATTCCATCTCCAAAATCTCTTTTGTCATAGGAGGTAATATACTCATAATGTTAAGGTTAAGATGTGGACATCTTTGGGGACATTATTCTCCCTAGCACAACTTATTATATAACTTGTGTTTTACCATAGGCCCATTTTTAACATTAATTTGAAGAGTTAATTCAATCTACAGAACTTTTGAATTAGTGATTTTAGTAACTAATTCAGTTCAAGAATTCACCTTCAAAGATCAGAAATTTTTATATTTTTCTCATAGATTAAGTCAAAAATTTATGACACATTACCTGATGAATCTGTGTTTCATTTACTATTAAATACTAAGTGAAAAAGTCAAATATTTTAGGAAAATTATCATGCCCATTGACTAAAATGCTTACAATGTACTTTGTAATATAAATAAACAATTTCTATTATTTATATTTTACATGTGGATTTCTACAGATCTAGTTTTGGGTTCTCAGGGAAGGCAATGGCACCCCGCCCCAGTACTCTTGCCTGGAAAATCCAATGGACAGAGTAGCCTGGTGGGCTGCAGTCCATGGGGTCGCTAACAGTCAGACAGACTGAGCGACTTCACTTTCACTTTTCTTTTTCATGCATTGGAGAAGGAAATGGCAACCCACTCCAGTGTTCTTGCCTGGAAAATCCCAGGGATGGGGGAGCCTGGTGGGCTGCCATCTATGGGGTCACACAGAGTCGGACACGACTGAAGTGACTTAGCAGCAGCAGCAGTTTTGGGTTCTAGATTCAAGAATAAAATAATTATATCCATAACCACATTTGACATTAGCTATGATATTTTAAAATCAATTGTCTCAACTCCTTGAGATATTTTAGTGCCGTAAAAACTTACTCTCCTGCTGGCAGGATATGGAGCTAACTACGATTACTGAAACTCTAAATAAAGTTAATGAGCACAGGAATAGGAGTCAAGGGAAATGATTTCTTATCCGTCAATACCACCACTAGCCTCCAAGGCTTTGAGTGCCTTCACACATAAAAGTGAGAAGGTTTCATTGCATGAAATGTTTAATTTTCTATGATTATAATTGTTTTCAAGTCAGTTTTTTAATGAATGTTTAGGCATAGATGAAATGAGGAGATAAACATTAACAGAAATTGTTATTCCCAATGTAAAAATAGAAAAGTAGAAAGAATATACAGAAGAGCCTGTAAGTTTAATAATAGAAAAATACTGATTTCATGTTAACATTGTTTATGTTATTGCTTGTTATTGTATATTGTTTATTGTTAATACTTAGAGACCAACTCTGTATCTTACATTTTGCAGAGACTGCTCAGTTTTGCAGTTGTCTGGTTTCTTTTGATGCTTGCCCTTACCTTTCTTCTGTTATTTTTTCCACATGGGCTACTTTATTGATAAATCAAAAGAAAAAGGATCAAATAAACAAAGCAACAAAGTAGGAAAGTGCTCATGTCAGGGTTATAGCCAATCTAATTAATTTTTCATTTGGTTCTCATGTATTGGAGACCAATCAATTTGGGATTATGTTTGCAGAGTTATAAAAGGAGAAGAGTCTAGGCCCTCAGTTTGTTGTCTAGCCTGTCCAAATTAGTCAGTTAAATGACCTCAGGGGATACCATAAAACATAGGGATAGGTTCTTGTAAGTACCTTTTCTTTTAATTATAGATCAAGTTGTCAACACTTTCTGCAGACCTTGACTTTGGTAAAAGGACAATGTTCTGAAATCAAACAGTAGGGCTTTATTTTTCAGAATTTTTTTTTCCTTTTTTTTTTTCCCCGCTGACATACTTTAGTTAAAACATCTTTAGAGAGCTATTTTAGCACGTGGAGGTTTGGCATGCCAGAATTGACTATCACTCAGTGAAAGGAGCTTCCAGTCAGATAAAAAGTGATATTAAGATTAATGGCCTTTATCCTATAAGAATGTCACTCTTAGAGATATACTGAATCACTCAAGAAAATTGAATTGTATAAAAAAGTAAAAAGGGGCACAATATTTCATGGAAATAAAGAACCTGGAAAAATGGTGTCTTCTAAAATGAAGCTCCCAGAATATTAAGGTGGAACAAAAGTAGAATTTTTATGTTGATCAGAGTTTGGTGGTACACCTGAGCAATGTTTGAGGTACATCAATATGCTCATCAATAAAGCCAGTGTTAAAAATCACTGCTCTGGAACCTAGCAGTTTAAGATAATTTTCTTGAATATCTAGTAATTTTTAAAACTATCCCTAAACTTTCCCTCTCACTCATCCTAGATATTTAATTAGTCACCAAGTTTCTGAGCCTTACCTCCTCTTGATTTTATTCTTACCAACACTGCAGCATTACTCACCTGGCCTGTTGCAATACATTCCAACCACTCTAGTTAACAATACCCCCCTGCACTGTGTTAACAACTCCCTTATACAATAGTTAAATCCATTTCCAAAAATTTAATCATTCTCTGCTATCAATCTTGATATTGCTATAACTCAATTTTTAAAAAATGCACTGTCCCTGTGAATGCCTTTGGAAACTTCCTTTATTTTACTGTACTCAAGGAATCAGGAATCTGTTTATTAAGTCACTTCCTACCACAGCCTAACAGTAAATATCAACCAGACTCATTCTGAAAACCCTGCCTAGATTCTCAGTCTCTGGCTCAGGAGAACTTTATAGATTATCAGATTACTAAGTGCCATAAAGTTTCTTGCTATAAAGTATAAATTAGCAGAGAAGAAGTAAAATTGATATTTTGAAATATATCAACATATTTCATGCAACGGCTCAGACTTAAAAAAAAAAAAAAAAAACCAGTCACTAAACAGAATCCTTAATCCTTTATACATTACACTAAATGAATTTTAATAGTTTTTAAAATGTTTTACTTTTAAAGCCTATTGTTTTACCAACATTTTCCCCTCTTAACAGAGACTTTAATTGTAAGATTTCTTGGAGAAGGAACTTAACTAATACTATAAACCAGATGGATTCACAGTAGTAAAAGATGAATTCTGAGTTTCCTTTACAAGTCTAGGATTTCTTCTTTTCTCTTTGAGAAGATTAGTTGGAGCAGGATGCTTTTTATCTCTATGCACACAATGACCTGAAATTCATGGCTCTCTTAGGATGTGTAAAATTGGATGAGAGCTGAGTCCTTTCAGAGCCTAGTGAGAATTCCTATTTTATATAATTTCCACTGGGGTTTTATGGCTTAATTAGTATTTGTTAGGAATCAACTGAAAGAACATGGTTTCTATTTCTTAACCTGAGATTCACGAGCTCAGTGTTTTCTAAACTGTGTGAGATGGTTGTGGTTGTTGACTTAAAAGTGCATTCCAAGACATAGTTAAACAGACTACTTTTTTAAGTCCAATGTATTAAAATAAAATATACATAAAGTAATATTCACCCTCTTAAATTTCACTGAATTTTGGCAAAGACACTGTCTTATAATTGCTACCATAATAGACATATAGAACATTTAAATTATCCTACAAAGTTCCCTCATCCCCATTTGCAATCAATCCCATTCTTCAACCCACAGCCTCTGGTAATTTTGATCTAATTTCTGTCTTTTTTCTCAGTTTTTCCTTTTTCAGAATTTCATATAAATGGAAACATAACCAATGTTGTCTTTTATGTTTAAATTGTTAAACATTAATAATTTTTATATTCATACATATCAGCATACTTTTTAGTAGCTTATAACTTATTTCTGAGAAACATCCATTGTATGGTTGTACTAAAGTTGATTTACTTATCAGAAGACATACATTTGGATTTCTAAATACTAAACTGTTTCCCAAAATGACTGTTCTATATTGCATCTCCATCAGGATCCTACTCTAGAACTTCTAAAGTAGAAGTTTTTTAGATACCTTGAATCAGCATTTTTAAAACATGTATAATATCATATATGAAGCAAATTGCCAGTCCAGGTTCGATGCATGATACTGGATGCTTGGGGCTGGTGCACTGAGATGACCCAGAGGGATGGTATGGGGAGGGAGGGGGGAGGGGGGTTCAGGATGGGGAACGTGTATACCTGTGGCAGATTCATGTTGTTGTATGGCAAAATCAATACAATATTGTAAAGTAAATAAATAAATAAAAGCCAAGCTGATTATTGCACACATAAATTATGAGGTACCAGGATTCCTATCTCAAAGGTTACTATTCCTCCTAACTATAACTATCATAATTATCAAGAAATATATGTTGAATTACTGAGCTTACCTACCACCTACACAAACATTATAGCTGTATAGTCAAACTGTACCATGCCTTAGTTTTCTATTGCCACTGTAAAACATTACCACAAACTTGATAGGTTAACAAAGTTTTCCAGAAGCATTTCATAGAGATTCAAAATAGGTCTTACTGGGATGAACTCAAGGATTTGGTAGGGTTACAAAATGACCTACGAGAGAGTATTTCCTTATCTTTTCCAGCTTCTAGAGGTTGCCCATGTTCCTAGGATCACGGCTTTAATCCCTAACCTCAGAGTTGGCAAGCTTACCTCTAATAATTTCTCCCTGTTTGTGCTCTCTTTTGGCTTCGGATGGGGGAAGTTCTCCACTTTTAAGAACTCGTGTGATTAGATAGGGCCCACCTGGCCAATCCAGGCTGCTCTCTACTACTCAAGGTCCTTAATTGAATCCAACTGCAAAATCCCCTTTGCCTTGAAAATAACATATTCACAGCTTTCAAAGATCATAAAGGATATCTTTGAGGGCCATTATTCTCCCTACTACAGAATCTAAGCTTTTCATGAAATTATTAGAAAACATTGACAGTTTTTCTTTCTTATTAAAATTTTAGACTTTGGTTCTACTTCATTGACTTAATAAAATTTAGAGTAAATTACCTAATCTCTTGGAATTTCTATTTTTCTATCTATAATTAGAAGCATAAAATATGTTTTTATAATATAAAAAATTAGTTTTAAGTATAATATAATCCCAGGAATTTTGTTTATAACATTCTGGTTTGTTGAGTGAATGTTTGCAAATATTAGGAATAACAGTGTTTGCATGATTATTGCCATTAGTCTTTTCTCTTTTAAACTACTGTCAGTTATGAGAGAACACAGTTTACTAAGCAGGCTTGGAGATATGCAGTGAAGAGATAGCATGCCTACATCTGTCTCTTATACACATCTAGATGTGTATAAGAGACAGTCCTACCACAGCCTAACAGTAAATATCAACCAGACTCATTCTGAAAACCCTGCCTAGATTCTCAGTCTCTGGCTCAGGAGAACTTTATAGATTATCAGATTACTAAGTGCCATAAAGTTTCTTGCTATAAAGTATAAATTAGCAGAGAAGAAGTAAAATTGATATATCAGCTAAATGCAATTTGACACTTATTTTAAGACAAAATATATTCCAAGTTAAGAAATACAGTATATGTTTTGCCACATTTCTCAAAGCAATTAGACTATTAATATATGCTCCCTAAATAATCTGTTGATATGAGAAAATATTAAGAGGATACTTCTGAAATATCATAGTTATCTTATCAATATTTAAATGCATTTAGGAGTTATAATAAAGAAAGGAAAACCTGAAGTTTGAATTTAGAAAATGAAAGTTTCAGTCATAGGTCTACCATGTACTGATGTTCTGAAGGATTTGAGATAAATATATAACTTCCCTAACCTTGTTTCCTCATCTGTGAAATGGAATTAACAATACCTCTGCTAGGAGTGTAATGTGTATCAAATAAGCAAGTAATTAAAAACACATCAATTGTCAAAACTAGAGTCATCATTGTTATCAGCATATTTTTACAATGTATATGCCAAAGCACTTGGGGATCATAAAATAAGATGTTATATATAAGTCATTCAGGACCAGAATATGAAAATGTAAAAATTTCAATAAATGTATCATTATCATAATCAGCCTATCTAAAAAGCTTCAAATTTTGTCCCATTTCAAGCATTGGCTAATTAATGATTAATAGATATGTTATATACAATGCACAACATAGCAATTTTATTCTTAGACATAAATCCAAAATAAATACTTACATGAGGAGACTAGAAAATATTCATAGAAGCACTGTTTGTAATTGCAAAAATTTAGAAATGTATGTCCACTAGAAGAATGTATAGCTAATTTGTGAAACTGTCTTTCAATGGAATACTGCTGCTGCTAAGTCGCTTCAGTCGTGTCCCACTCTGTGCGACCCCATAGACGGCAGCCCACCAGGCTCTTCCGTTCGTGGGATTTTCCAGGCAAAAGAGGACTGGAGTGGGGTGCCATTGCCTTCTCTGTCAGTGGAACACTATTCAGTAATGTATAGCTAATTTGTGAAACTGTCTTTCAATGGAATACTGCTGCTGCTAAGTCGCTTCAGTCGTGTCCCACTCTGTGCGACCCCATAGACGGCAGCCCACCAGGCTCTTCCGTTCGTGGGATTTTCCAGGCAAAAGAGGACTGGAGTGGGGTGCCATTGCCTTCTCTGTCAGTGGAACACTATTCAGTGTTGAAAATGAAGTAAAGCTGTATGAACAAAATAGGGGACCCACAAACATTAAACTAGGCTAATTAAAAAGGTTTCAAATATATACATACAATGAGTATATATTAAGATATGGTGCCATTTTTATAAACTGCTAAATCATTACATACACAGTAAAAGTAGAAAGAAATACATGTTGAGTTGGTAGTAGGGTTGTTGAATAAAACAGAGAAGGCCCAGTGATAGCTGAATTTCAGATAAAAACCAACAATTTTTTTAGTACACATGTCTCATGCAATAGTTGGGACAGCTAAAAAGTTTGGAGTGGTTTAATCTGAAATTCACATTTTACTGGTGGCTTGTATCTTTGCTAAATCTGGCATCCTAATGAGGAAGGAAGAGCTGCATGAGGGCTTCAGTTGGATTGATGTCTTAGTTCTTAAGCTGGGTAAATGGGTATTTGTTGCATTCGTCTTCATGCCATTTTCAAAGTCTTAAATATTTCATAGTATGTTAAAATATTAATAGGCAAAAATGAACCATTCACCAGAAGAATATCCCTAGTTAAAAGATAAAACTAAGGACCAACGTCAACAACAGAGAATGGGGAAGGATGACAGAAGGTAAACAAGTAACTAAAGCATGCAGAATTTTAATTATGAAAATAAATACCAATAAAATGATATCATGCTCTACTTTTGTCAATAGTTTTGGCTTTTTTCCCAAATCACTCTCACCTAAGAGGAAATAACTAATTAATTACAGAATTCAACCTAGAAAAGAAAACTTCGATTTTGGTGTTTTCCAAGACTCTGTACTAGTTTCAGTTATATTTCAATCAATAAAAATATATTTGGCCAAAAGTGTGAACTACAATAAATAGAATATTTAAATCTATAAAGCAAGATGCAGACAATTGGCCATCATTTAATTATTTTAAGCCTGAGGAAAACATGAATAAATGCAAAAAAATGAAATACATATTGACTTCTTAGTCAAAATTGAAAAATAGTGGCTCTCCATCATGGCTGTAGGGATCACATTAAAATCACCGAGAGAGCTTAAAATAACATGACTGCCTGAGACTCACCTGTGAGCAAGTCTAATTTAACTGATCTGCAGGAGGAAACAAGCATTGGTAGTTTGTAAAGGTACCCAGGTGATTCTAATATTATGGTCAGTGTTGAGACCCATTGCTCTCAAAAGCCAATAAATATCTGTGTAGGAGGTAGTGTATAGCAGAAATGGTTGTTCTGTGAATGTAGAAGCTGGCTTATAAGAAAACAGATTCAAATATCAACTGACTCCATTAACTTTATACAAAAGATTTAATATGGGTTACAGTAAAACAAGTATTTGGAAGCACAACACCTCTTACATAGTTAGTGCTGAATAAACAGATCTTCACTGAAATGGCTGAAGATTGTAAATATCCCAAGATAATGATCCTCATCTCACATGCTAGTAAAGCAATGCTCAAAATTCTCCAAGCCAGGCTTCAGCAATATGTGAACCGTGAACTCCCTGATGTTCAAGCTGGTTTTAGAACAGGCAGAGGAACCAGAGAGCAAATTGCCAACATCCACTGGATCATGGAAAAAGCAAGAGAGTTCCAGAAAAACATCTATTTCTGCTTTATTGACTATGCCAAAGCCTTTGACTGTGTGGATCACAATAAACTGTGGAAAATTCTGAAAGAGATGGGAATACCAGACCACCTAACCTGCCTCTTGAGAAATCTGTATGCGGGTCAGGAAGCAACAGTTAGAACTGCACATGGAACAACAGACTGGTTCCAAATAGGAAAAGGAGTATGTCAAGACTGTATATTGTCTCCCTGCTTATTTAACTTGTATGCAGAGTACATCATGAGAAACGCTGGACTGGAAGAAACACAAGCTGGAATCAAGATTGCTGGGAAAAATATCAATAACCTCAGATATGCTGATGACACCACCCTTATGGCAGAAAGTGAAGAGGANTATGGGGAGGGAGGGGGGAGGGGGGTTCAGGATGGGGAACATGTGTATACCTGTGGCAGATTCATGTTGTTGTATGGCAAAATCAATACAATATTGTAAAGTAAATAAATAAATAAAAGCCAAGCTGATTATTGCACACATAAATTATGAGGTACCAGGATTCCTATCTCAAAGGTTACTATTCCTCCTAACTATAACTATCATAATTATCAAGAAATATATGTTGAATTACTGAGCTTACCTACCACCTACACAAACATTATAGCTGTATAGTCAAACTGTACCATGCCTTAGTTTTCTATTGCCACTGTAAAACATTACCACAAACTTGATAGGTTAACAAAGTTTTCCAGAAGCATTTCATAGAGATTCAAAATAGGTCTTACTGGGATGAACTCAAGGATTTGGTAGGGTTACAAAATGACCTACGAGAGAGTATTTCCTTATCTTTTCCAGCTTCTAGAGGTTGCCCATGTTCCTAGGATCACGGCTTTAATCCCTAACCTCAGAGTTGGCAA
>SJYX01015582.1:0-48470 GCA_006410675.1 Oreotragus oreotragus
ACTTGCTATTCTTTGGAATTCTGCATTCAGATGCTTATATCTTTCCTTTTCTCCTTTGTTTTTCGCTTCTCTTCTTTTCACAGCTATTTGTAAGGACTCCCCAGACAGCCATTTTGCTTTTTTTGCATTTCTTTTCCATGGGGATGGTCTTGATCCCTGTCTCCTGTACAATGTCACGAACCTCATTCCATAGTTCATCAGGCACTCTATCTATCAGATCTAGGCCCTTAAATATATTTCTCACTTCCACTGTATAATCATAGGGATTTGATTTAGGTCATACCTGAATGGTCTAGCGATTTTCCCTACTTTCTTCAATTTAAGTCTGAATTTGGTAATAAGGAGTTCATGATCTGAGCCACAGTCAGCTCCTGGTCTTGTTTTTGTTGACTGTATAGAGCTTCTCCATCTTTGGCTGCAAAGAATATAGTCAATCTGATTTTGGTGTTGACCATCTGGTGATGTCCATGTGTAGAGCCTTCTCTTGTATTGTTGGAAGAGGGTGTTTGCTATGGCCAGTGCATTTTCTTGGCAAAACTCTATTAGTTTTTGCCCTGCTTCATTCTGCATTCAAAGGCCAAATTTCCCTGTTACTCCAGGTGTTTCTTGACTCCCTACTTTTGCATTCCAGTCCCCTATAATGAAAAGGACATCTCTTTTGGGTGTTAGTTCTAAAAGGTCTTATACGCCTTCATAAAACCGTTCAACTTCAGCTTCTTCAGCATTACTGGTTGGGGCATAGACTTGGATAACTGTGATATTGAATGTTTTGCCTTGGAGACAAACAGAGATCATTCTGTCATTTTTGAGCCTGCATCCAAGTACTGCATTTTGGACTCTTTTGTTGACCATGATGGCTACTCCATTTCTTCTGAGGGATTCCCACCTGCAGTAGTGGATATAATGGTCATCTGAGTTAAATTCATCCATATCTGAGTTAAATTCACCCATATCTGAGTTAAATTCACCCATTCCAGTCCATTTTAGTTCGCTGATTCCTAGAATGTCGACATTCACCACTTCCAATTTGCCTTGATTCATGGACCTGACATTCCAAGTGCCTATGCAATATTGTTCTTTACAGCATTGGACCTTGCTTCTATCACCAGTCACCTCCACAGCTGGGTATTGTTTTTGCTTTGGCTCCATCCCTTCATTCTTTCTGGAGTTATTTCTCCACTGATCTCAAGTAGCATATTGGGCACCTAGTGATCTGGGGAGTTCCTCTTTCAGTATCTTATCATTTTGCTTTTTCATACTGTTCATGGGGTTCTCAAGGCAAGACACTGAAATGATTTGCCATTCTCGTCTCCAGTGGACCACATTCTGTCAGACCTCTCCACCATGATCCACCCATCTTGGGTTGACCCACGGGCATGGCTTGGTTTCATTGAATTTGACAAGGCTGTGGTCCTAGTGTGATTACATTGACTAGTTTTCTGTGAGTATGGTTTGTGTGTCTGCCCTCTGATGCCTTCTTGCAACACCCACCATCTTACCTTGGTTTCTCTTACCTTGGGCATGGGATATCTTCACGGCTTCTCCAGCAAAGCACAGCCCCTGCTCCTTGCCTTGGACGAAGGGTATCTCCTTATCGCTGTCCTTCCTGACCTTCAACTTGGGATAACTCCTCTAGGCCCTCCTAGACCCACGCAACCACTACTTCTCGGGTTGCTCCTCCCGGCCACTGCCCCTGGCCTTGGGTGCGGGCTGGTTCTTCAGGGCCACCACCCCTGGCCTTGGGTGCGAGGTATCTCCTCCCGGCCACCCCTGACCTCAGACACGGGGTAGCTCCTCCCGGCCACCACCCCTGACCTCGGACTTGGGTAGCTCCTCTCGGCCGATCCTGCACTGTCGCAGCCTGGCACTCTCGGCCTCTGCCCCTGACCTCGGACGTGAGGTAGCTCCTCTTGGCCGTGCTTAGTGCGCCAGGTCACAGCCGTCACAGCCAGGCAACTGGCTACCTGGCTACAAGTCTCCCTGAAGTGCCTGGTCCACACTGGGTTTCAGGTCTACTCTTCTAAAAAGAAATGAGATTTATTTGTCTACTAAATTCCAGTTATCACTCCTCCAACTACTTCTAATTGGGTCTGTTACACCAAAATGGCAGACCAAGGGATTGAGATTTTAATTATACAAGACTCAGATCTAGAACTTGGAACTCAAAAATGCTTCCAATTCAGTGTCTACACTCCAATCAGAGGCAGTCCTATGCTCCATTTTGATAGGAAGTTATCACAGTCATAGTTGCCTAGTTTCCTAAATTAAAACTGAGTAGAACTATGTGGGGCTCTAGAGTAGAGATCAGTTCTGTGTTCTCCATTTCTTGTCTGTAGGATATAGGCTTCATTCAGCCTCCTTGACCTTCCCTGAGTTCCAAAGGGTGAATTCAAAGGATTGTTAATCAGGGAAGGGAGGGGATACAGAAACAGGGGAAACAATCAAAGGTTGGTACAGCCTCCAGACAGAGTCCTGGTTTCTACTCAAAGAAATATGCATAACAATGTCTTTGAGCCCCCACCCAGGTGGAGAATGATAACTTCAGACAAACACAAGATTCCTGGAGCATAGCTCTGTTGCCTTACCACCAACCAATCAAAAAGGGTCATAAACTCTGCTATCCTCACCCCAAATGTTGCCTTCTGTTTCCGGGGACCAGAGATGATCATCTTGTTAGGTCTCCTGCTTGGCCCCTGTCTATTTCATCTCTGAGAGGGGCCAACAGTTTCTAACTAAATTGTTGTAATTATAAGGGTGAATGCTGGTTTCAGGCAAAAAATACCTTGACTTAGATATGGTAGAGAGAGATTTCTGTTTTGCTAGGCAGGCCTACACCCATGCACATCAGGAAGAAGTTACAGAAGAAAGAGACCTCAGCCCCAATTTCCAAGAAGTATCTTGAGTATAAAGTCTCTTAGTGGGGAGTTGTTGAGGGACGCACACTGATTGAAACCACCCACCCTGCCCAGGCACCATAGTAACCATTTGCATGAGTTGTTTTATAACTGGAGATCCTGATAAGGAATACGGAACTAATAAGCCACCACCAACCGGAAAAGTTCAGGAAAGGTTGAAAGGAGACACCGCATGTACATCCACTTCCCAGAATCCCTCTCGCTAGTCTTGGCTGAGCGATGCATGTGCCACCAGGAAAGACTCTGAATTAGAAAGATTGTCCAAAGATCACCCAGAAACTAATCCCATCACCATAAAATCCGAGACTGTGAGCCACGCAGCAGAACAGTTCTCCTGGGTTCCCTTACCCTACTGCTCTCCACCCAGGTGCCCTTTCCCAATAAAATCTCTTGCTTTGTCAGCACATGGGACTCCTCGGACAATTCATTTCTGAGTGTTAGACAAGAGCCCAGTTTTGGGCCCTGGAAGGGGTCCCCCTTCCTGCAACAGTCCTGCTCTGCCACTGACTGCCTGCAGGGCCTCTGAGGGTCAATCTCCCCAAGGGAGGAGCTCTTTACCTGTTTAATTTTTGGCCATACAGCATGTGGGATCTTACTTCTCGAACCAGATTGAATCTCAGATTGAATCTTTGCCACCTGCAGTGGAAGTGCAGGGTTTTAATCACCTGACCGCCAGTCCCTCTTCTCACATTTAACATTGAGAGGATGAGACTTGAAGGGTAGAAGCACAGATGTGTTTCCCAGGGGTGGTCCCACAGGCTTCAGCATCTTTTGGGGTGTTTGGAGAGCACAGATTCCCAGTCCCGCTTCCAACTCCTTGGTGGAATATTAGTGGTTTGGTCCTAGAAGCCGCCCTCCCCAGGAGCCTGCAGGTATTTCCTCTGCTCAGAAAGCCTTGAGAGCCAGTCCTCCTGCTGCCTCAGTTCCAGTTAAACACATACATCTGTCCGGCAGCTACTGGCAGAAATAGTCAGCACTCTGGGAACACAGTTTGTGAGTGCTCTGTCGCCTACAGGGAGAAAAGTGCCTCTGTGGCTGGTGTGATGTCTGTCAGAAGGACGTGAGTGAGCTACCAAGAACTGCTGTGGGTCAGTGAGTGCAACTGAAGAGCAGGGAACAGCCTTCCCTGCTGAGAATTATACCCATCACCTGGTCAGAGGAACCGAAGATGACATCAGAGCTGCAATGGAATTATCTTGGTGCACATACACGCTTAGCTGTGTCTGACTGCGTGACTCCATGGACTGCAGCCCACCAGGCTCTTTTGTCCATGGAATTTTCCAGGCAAGAATACTAGAGTGGGTTGCCATTTCCTTCTCCAATTATCTTAGTATATACAATTTTAAAATTATATTTGTTATAAATGTTTTAGATTCATCATCTCTTTTTTTTTTTAGATTCACCATTTCTTAGAGTATACTCAAGTCTTTTTTATCTTTGTCCTACCCAGAAAATCCCCAGTGAAGGCACAGTGAGTGATATGAACTTGAAATATCTTTAAAAATACAGGCGACATGGGGCTTCCCAGGTGGCACTAGTATTAAAGAATCTGCCTGCCACTGCAGGAGATGTAAGAGATACAGTTTCCATTCCAGGGTGGGGAAGATCCCCTGGAGGAGGGCATGGCAACCCAGTCCAGTGTTCTTTCCTGGAGAATCTCACAGAGGAGCCTGGCAGGCTACAGTCCACAGTGTTGCAGAGTCAGACAGGACTGAAGCAAATTAGCATGCACATACATACTTGTATGTGTGTGTGGGGGGGGAGGGGGGGTGTTGGCTTAATTCCCCATAATCTTCATTAGATCCATCTCCCAGCTACCTTAAATGCATATGTAATATAAGTCAAAGTTAATATGCTTCCCTTGTCGTTCTGCAATAAAGAATCCACCATACAGGAACCATGAGTTCAGTCCCTGGGTCAGGAAGATCATCTGGAGAAGGGAATGGCTACCCACTCCAGTATTCTTGCCAGGAGAATTCCATGCACAGAGGAGCCTAGTGGGCTATAGTCCATGGAGTCGAAAAGAGTCAGAAATAACTGAGTGACTAACGCTTTTCATTTTCACACAGTTAGTAGGAGCTTTTCCAGTGACCCACTGGTATAGAATTCACCTGCCAATGCAGGAGCTGCAAGAGATGCAGGTTTGATCCCTGGGTCAGGAAGATCTCCTGGAGAAAGAAATGCAACCCACTTTAGTATTCTTTCCTGGGAAATCCCATGGACAGAGGAGCCTGATGAGCTACAATCCATGGGGTTATTAAAGAGTTGGAAATGACTTTTCGGCTAAACAACAACAGCAATATGCTGTTAAATACCAGTTTAAAAGCAGTTTTAGGACAAAAGTTTAACCCATGCCCACACCAACTATATGGCCACCCTAATACCTCTTCTATAGATATTCAGGCACTGCTCAGGCTCCTGACAGATTCCTTGAACACAATGAAACAGCAGTGGCTCTGGGGTCCAGAGTGGTGAGTGGTAGCTCAGAGCAGTGTCTGCCAGCCTCTGAATCAGCCTGCTTCCAGTCTCTCAGAGCACAGAGGTTCCCTGGAACGCCCACAGCACAGCTGTCATGTGTCTCCTTGCTGTCCTGTGTCTTCTTGTCTACTTCCTTCTTCCCACTTCTCAGTTAGGAACAGCTGACAGGCTGAGTTTAAGCTAACACTTGAGAACTCCTTGTTGATTGATGATTGGCTCTGTTGCGGGAATCACCAGGTTCTAGTGCAGCTGTGGGCCTCTTTCCCCACTTGATGTGTGAGGAAATGCTGACACTCTGGGCTTTCTTCTCCATGAACCACCCAACCTGGGTCAGGAGGAGCAATCACCCACCCAAGATCCAAGAGAAAAAAGGGATGGTGGTGATCATTGGTGGAAGAAAGCAATGAGGAAGGGCTGAGCAGCCCTGAGATGTGGACAATTCTGTCTGAAGCAGCAGGTGCAGTGATTATGGGCATCAGGATTCCAGGTTCAAGTTAGACCCAAGTTCCAGTTGCACTTCCTCCACTTAGCAAAGGCTTAAATTCAGGAAAGTTTTCCATTTCTTCACTTGTGATATGCCATTATCTTTGGGTTGCTTTGAAAAATGAATGAAATGCAGAAATATGCTGACAGTCCAGTGGTGAGGACTCAGCACTTTGATTGCCAGGCCCCAGTTCCATCTTTGATCAGAGCAATAAGATCCCACAAGTGGTACTGTACAGCCAAAAGAAAAAAAAAAAAAAAAGAAGAAGAAGAAGAAGGAGGAGGAGGGACACGAGTCATTCCATTTTTTGAGGTATTTGGATATAAAATGGATAGTGAAACAATATTACATAAATTGGGGAAGAATTATAACATATACACTTAGTGATTTTCACATTTAATATAAAAATACAATATAAGATAAGTATGGGAATTCTGGAAAATATTAAATCAAGGAGTCTTAGGGCTCTGTGTCCAGAAACTAGGCACAAGCATGCATGATGAATAATTTTTTCTCAGGGATTCTCTGTGATTATATTTATATATCATTTTTGGACATAACAATAGTTTAAATGTACAGTCCTTTGTGAATGAGCCACCTAGGTGACCCTTCCAGCCCCAGTAAACCTCACTGGACACAGAGGAATTGTTTCAGTGAACAGTAATGACTTTAGCATCACCATCATGTCTCCAGCAAAGCTGAAACCACCACACTTACTGCAGATGGAGTCCTGCAGTGCACTTTGTTTTGTCGAGGCAGAACATTATGTTTTTTAAGAAATCAAATTTGGGAAATTTCCAGGCTGTCTGGTGATTACAATCCGTGCTTCCACTGCAGGTTCCATCCTTGAGAGGGGAACTAAGATCCCAAGGGCCACATGGTGCAGCCAAGAAAGAAAACTGATTCTTAAAAAAAAAAAAGAGTATGTCCAAGTCAATAGCCAAACACAGAGCTGTTTTTCATCCCTGTGGATAGCTTCATATTCAGTTTTTCCCTTGCATTGTATTGAAGCTCCAATGTTTGTCTTGAAGCTCATTACAGACCCCAGCAGATTTAATTCAGATGCACTGCTTTGCTTCAGGAAAAAGAGACATGGATTGCAGCTGGACACCGCATGTGCACAGTTAACCAAGCCCACTGAACACTGAAATACTAAAATCAAAGCCAAAAGGTTTGCTGTGCTTCACCCAGGGTTTTAGGAAGCTCTGAAGCCCTAACTACCCATAGAAATCACTGTTTGTGACCCAAATGTGACCCACTAAAGGGATGTGATGAAGATAAAATTAAGGCTGTTCTGAACCAGAGCTGGAGGAGACTGGGTGCCATAAAAGCTCTCAACTTTTAGGATGTATGCAACCATAAACTGAATATAACGTCCAGAAACAGTTTTTTCCCAGGAGGTAGGAAGGATTTGCAAGGGAAAGAACTGAAGTTGTTTGACAAGTGAAGACATTTTCTATCTCTTTTGTTCTCAGAATTACTGAGTTGCCCTAGGTCAGCTCCCAGTCTCCTTCTTGTCAAGAGAAGGGCAGGAAGAACAAAGAACTCTGTTCAGTGTTATATGGCAGTCTGATGGCAGGGGAGCTGAGGGGAGAACAGATATATATGTATGACTGAGTCCCTTTGCAGTCCACCTGAAACTAACACAACATTGCTGATCGGCTATGTGTGTATGTGCTCAGTCATGTCCAACACTGTGTGACCCCACGGGGTGTAGCCCATCAGGATCCTCTGTCCATGGGATTCTCCAGGCAAGAATACTGGAATGGGTGTCCATGCGTTTGAGAGGGTAACATGCAGGAAGGCCAGGGGTCTCCAAACGGAGGAAATAGCCTGCAAATGTCAGACATTTTTATCTCTTAAGCGGCAGGACGAAACAAACTAGCGAAACAAACCAGTTTTTTTTTTTCCTTCTCTATACAAATTTAAAAGGTTTCTCTTAAAATACTTCCCTGGTGGCTCAGAGGTTAAAGTGTCTGCCTCCAATGCGGGAGACCTGGGTTCGATCCCTGAGTCGGGAAGATCCCCTGGAGAAGGAAATGGCAACCCACTCCAGTATTCTTGCCTGGAGAATTCCATGGACAGAGGAGCCTGGTGGGCTACAGTCCACGGGGTCGCAAAGAGTCAGACACGACTGAGCAACTTCACCTTCTTCTCTTAAAATACTGTGTTCCCGTAATGACACTTGGTTTCACCTGAAGTTAACTATTCTCAAACCTTGAGATAACCAATGCATTTTTCTTATGGAAATACTTGTCTTAAGCTATGCTAATGTACTATGCATTTACCCCAAACTCTTGTCTTCAAGTCAGTTCTGCCTAATGGCTCAGAACTTACTTGACAAACCAGTATGTTATACTCAGATGTTGTTCCCCTAATCTATGTAAATGAAACTATTGGTATGGTAATCTGTCCTTCTACAAGATTCAAATTAATCATGTTATGGCTCAGAATGAACCATTTGGTGCCAAGATTATCCCAAAATGCATCTTATGGGTGAGGGTCTGGTGCCATTCTGAGTTTTAAGACATTCCTTTCTTTCATTAACACACTGCTAGTGACTATATAACATCCAGCTGAAGACTAGCAGGGGGGCACTCTTTCTGCCCCCTTCTGATGCCTATATCAGAAGCTTTCTCTATCTCCTTTATACTTTAATAAAACTTTATTACACAAAGATCTGAATGATCAAGCCTCGTCTCTGGCCCCTGATTGAATTCTTCTCTTCTGGAGGCCAAGAATCATGGCTGTCTTTTCATTCAGCAAGAACTTTTCACCCTCCTCCAGGGAACCTTCCTGACCCAGGGATCAAACCTTCATCTCTTGTGTCTGCTGCATTGGCAGGAGGATTCTTTGCCAATACTCCAATATAAAATAAAAAGCTTTTAAAAGAGAGAAAGAGAGAAGGGCAGATGGAGATCAGTGGTGGAGGGGGATATCATGTGTACCTGGGTACAGTCTGTGTCCAAGTGTGCTCATACTTTGAAGGTTGAGGGAAAGTTGAGGATCCAGATGAGACCAGTGGAGGATGATCAGGTGGACCCACGCTGTCAGATGGTGGTCGGAAGTAATCATCTGGAACACTATGACGTGAGTAACTTCTTGCTTAGGAAATTTTCCAGTGCTGTCGTCTTTCTTGCAATTCACAAAACATGTAGTTGCCTCTCAAAATGTCCTGCTATAGCTCAGTGCAATCTTCCACTTGCAGATTAAAGAGCAGAGGTCCAGAAGGGTTATTAATTCTCATGATATAAAAACCAATAAGCTTGGAGCCTTTAATAGCACTGAGTTTACTGCATTCTAAATCCGCTCAACAGTTTTGTTTTCTGGGGTTTTTTGGTTTTGTTTTGTGAGACATTTATTTTTATTATTTGTACTACTTAAATTTTGCACTGTCTGCTTGCATTAGTTAAAAAACACACAGAAAACATGTTTTAAAAGCACCTTAAATCTTCTTAATGATATTGAATTTGACATTGTGAGATGACATATCTATGCACCTATTACATCCATTACATGTGAAATTACATCCATCTATGCACCACTCACTCATCAGCAAATTTATATTGCTACTAAATTCCTTCCTTTTTGAAATGTCACAACCCTGTCTCTCACTCCCCAAACCGTGACACCCTCATCTTTCATTCTTCTTGTAACTTCTCCTTTTCTGCCTAGGAAATATCTTTAAGACAAGCATTGTGATATAATTTATACAATATCCATGAGCTGTGTAGTAAGCTACCTGTTTTTACTTATATTTTTACTTGCTCTGATTGATGTGATAACTGAGTGCAGTAGAGATAGAGTCAAAAACATGAATTTGAAGGTTAGCTCGTGCTGCATGCTGAATGCAATCAATAGCTTGTTCCTGGAGCCCAGAGGTGGGATCCTCATTATGTGTTACTGCTCCTTCAACCACCTCTTCCATCCCAGCCTTTCTCTCCCATTCCCCAGTGGGCATCAGTTGTCCTGATTCTCTGTGTATCCTCTTTAGTCTCTTGTCCACCTGGAGAGAAAATAATGAGAGAATGAACAATTGAACCAGTGGTAGTCAAAGTATAATCTCTGGACCATCAACAGCAGAAGTATCATCTGAGAGTTTACTAGAATTGCAAATCCTTAGTCCCTTCCCCTCACCCACTGGCTTGAAAACTCTGGGAGTGAAGAGGAAAAGTTAAAATTTTACATAACCTCCTGCTCATTGTGCCTCTGTAACTCAGCTTGCTCCTTGCAAAGTCTGGATCACATAGGTCACGTAGTCTCAGAAAGTGGGAACTTAAAATACTAGGAACTGGAGTTTATCTCACTCATCTTTGTCCTGCTCTTTGCAATTGCCCAGCCCCTGTAAACCTGCTTAATCATGCCTGTCCATGTAAAGGTCAGGCATTCCCCTCCCCATCTTGACTGCTGTTGTGCAGGTGCAAAACCCTTTATTTTAAATCAGCCTAGTGACAGCCAGTGTTGCCCCCTATAGTCTGTCTATAAAAACTCTGTAACCCCTTTGTTCAGGGCTCAGAGACTCCTCTGGGGCCACCGGCATAATAAACCTGAGTTCTCCAACTCTCCAAGTGTGGTGCTTGGTTTCTTGATTACTGGTTTCTGCAACAGGAATAGGGCCAATTATCTAAACCAACTATTTTAACGATCATCCAGGTGATCCTGAAGCTTGAGAACAAATGATTCAAATCATTGCATAGGATGGAAGGCATCACTTCGGGTGCTAAATTAAGTATCTATATAAAATATCTGTTTAGTCCAATTTAAGCTGATAAGGATTAGTTCAGTTCAGTTCACTCACTCAGTAGTGTCTGACCCTTTGCGACTCCATGAACTGCAGCATGCCAGGCCTCTCTGTCCATCACCAACTTCCGGAGTTTACCCAAACTCATGTCCATTAAGTTGGTGATACCATCCAACCATCTCATCCTCTGTTGTCCACTTCTCCTCCTGCCTTCAATCTTTCCCAACATCAGAGTCTTTTCAAATGAGTCAGCTTTTCGCATCAGGTAGCCAAAATATTGGAGTTTCAGCTTCAACATCAGTCCTTCCAATGAACACCCATGACTGATTTCCTTTAGGATAGGCTGGTTGGATCTCCTTGGAATCCAAGTGACTCTCAAGAGTGTTCTCCAACACCACAGTTCAAAAGCATCAGTTCTGTGCTTAGCTTTCTTTATAGTCCAGTTCTCACATCCATACATGACTGCTGGAAAAAACCATAGCCTTGACTATTCTGATAAGGATTAGGTACTATTAATTTCCTTGGGAGCTCTCACAGCAGGTGACTACTGCTTTCATCCTGCCTTCTTGATTTTCAGAGTCTCATTGAAGAGGAATATGCTTCAGAGAAGAGAGTATCAGTCTCTCGTCCACATTCTCCTCCCATTTTCCAGGGTCCTTGGGGATATCAGTGATCCTGTGCCCCCTGGATCTGCCCTCTCAGGTGTCCCCCCTCCTCACCTTCTGGGAAATAAAAATCAGTCTCTTTCCACAAAAGGTTGAGGCTGTGCTTCACACTATTTCTTTTAAAAATCTGCTTCAAGATATTTCATTATCATTTCATGATAACTGAGCAGGGTCAGCAGGGGGGCAGTGGGAGGGGAGTGAGGGAGCGAGGCAATTAAGCAACTGAAAGCTTAATATACACTATTCTATGTCTTTGTAGGGGCGGTGTTGGGGGGGTGTCCACCACATTCTGGGAGGAAACCTCAAAGTTCAAGCAAGGTCAGCCGTTTACATAGGTTGGCTTGTCTTTCTCCTCCACATGAGTTTAGAAGCAACACTGGACCAGGGGCAAGGCTCTGGGGTGAGTCTGACAGCCACCACCAGAGAGTCAAGAGCAAAGGCAAGCCAGTAAGTAAGGCAGGTCTCACTCCTGCAGCGACAAATCCTGTTCTCAAATTTGTGCCAACAGCACTGAGACCACAGGGGTTATCTCTCTCCTTTTTCCCCTCTAAATACAAAAATAACCACAATTTTTAAATGTCAAAAAAGAAATAAATTCATCCTTCAACAACTAACCTAGTGGCTATTGTAGGTTTTTGCGTGAGCTTTTCAGTCTTGGGTCATTTGCATTCTGTGCTAATGCATGCCTTGGGTTGTTGTACATGGTTCTTTTCTCTTAGTCTTCTTGTTCATGCATTTTCCCCAGGTTGTTTCCAGGCAAACCCCACAATCCAGTCAGAAGGTTGTTCTAGAATTATAGAAGATCCGAGCTATATAAGACTTTGGAAATTACTTTCAAAGAAATTCTTGATGAGCTCTTCAGAGATCGGCTTCAGGCAGTTTGTGTCACTTCAAAAATTACTTGCAGAACTCTACCATAAACGTGTATGTCTTTCTGGGGATAGTCATATCCCCCTACTCTATCAGATTCTCAAAGCAGTTAAGATTCCCAAAATATTATCCATTCTTTCTACAAGAGGCACTGCGCACAAACATTCAGGCAGTGCCTTGCACACTCTGGATTGAGGAGAAGTCACATAGACAATGATACCCCTGGAGTTGTATAGTGTGCAACCTGCACAACTGTAGATGACCCTGCATTCTGTGCTATTCATTCTCTTCATTTGACAGTTGGCACATAGCTGAGAAGTGATTTTCCTTTCCCCTGCTTCCATCATACCTGCATATATTTCTTTCAACACACTTAGATTATATTGAAATGATTTTTAGGAGTTGCTGCTGCTGCTAAGTCACTTCAGTCGTGTTCAACTCTGTGCGATCTTATGGACAGCAGCCCACCAGGCTCCTCTGTCCACGGGAATCTCTAGGCAAGAATACTGGAGTGGGTTGCCATTTCCTTCTCCTTTTAGGAGTTATTATGTCTAATTCCATGATTCAATATAAAAAAAATCCATTGTTTCATTTACAGGAGACTATCAGCCCTATTACTAATAAAATAATATTTTATTCTGCTTGTGCCTGACTTTGATTTTTCAGCTGATCCAAAATCAGGTAGAGAAGGGTGCTATTTATTATCCCATAGGCCCAAAACCAGTCTGTTGTTCCATGTCCAGATCTAACTGTTGCTTCCTAACCTGCATACAGATTTCTCAACAGGCAGGTCAGGTGGTCTAGTATGCCCATCTCTCTCAGAATTTTCCACAGTTTATTGTGATCCACACAGTCAAAGGCGTTGGCATAGTCAAGAAAGCAGAAATAGATGTGTTTCTGGAACTCTCTTGCTTTTTCCATGATCCAGCGGATGTTGACAATTTGATCTCTGGTTCCTCTGCCTTTTCTAAAACCAGCTTGAACATCAGGAAGTTCACAGTTCACGTATTGCTGAAGCCTGGCTTGGAGAATTTTGAGCATTACTTTACTAGCATGTGAGATGAGTGCAACTGTGTGGTAGTTTGAACATTCTTTGGCACTGCCTTTCTTTGGGATTGGAATGAAAACTGACCTTTTCCAGTCCTGTGACCACTGATGAGTTTTCCAAATTTGCTGACATATTGGGTGCAGCACTTTCACAGCATCACCTTTCAGGATTTGAAATAGCTCCACTGGAATTCCATCACCTCCATTAGCTTTGTTCATAGCGATGTTTTCTAAGGCCCATTTCACTTCACATTCCAGGATGTCTGGCTCTAGATGAGTGATCACACCATCGTGATTATCCAAGCTGTGAAGATCTTTTTTGTACAGTTCTTCTGTGTATTCTTGCTACCAAGAGGAGAGTGAAAAAGTTGGCTTAAAGCTCAACATTCAGAAAATGAAGATCATGGCATCCTGTCCTATCACTTCATGGAAAATAGAAGGGGAAACAGTGGAAACAGTGTCAGACTTTATTTTCTGGGCTCCAAAATCACTGCAGATGGTGACTGCAGCCATGAAATTAAAAGACACTTACTCCTTGGAAGAAAAGTTATGACCAACCCAGATAGCATATTCAAAAGCAGAGACATTACTTTGCTAAATAAGGTCTGTCTAGTCAAAGCTATGGTCTTTCCAGTAGTCATGTATGGATGTGAGAGTTGGACTGTGAAGAAGGCTGAGTGCTGAAGAATTAATGCTTTAGAACTGTGGTGTTGTAGAAGACTCTTGAGAGTCCCTTGGACTGCAAGGAGAGCCAACCAGTCCATTCTGAAGGAGATCAACCCTGGGATTTCTTTGGAAGGAATGATGCTAAAGCTGAAACTCCAGTACTTTGGCCACCTCATGCAAAGAGTTGACTCATTGGAAAAGACTCTGATGCTGGGAGGGATTGCGGACAGGAGGAGAAGCTGTCTCTTATACACATCTAGATGTGTATAAGAGACAGGGTCTCACTCCTGCAGCGACAAATCCTGTTCTCAAATTTGTGCCAACAGCACTGAGACCACAGGGGTTATCTCTCTCCTTTTTCCCCTCTAAATACAAAAATAACCACAATTTTTAAATGTCAAAAAAGAAATAAATTCATCCTTCAACAACTAACCTAGTGGCTATTGTAGGTTTTTGCGTGAGCTTTTCAGTCTTGGGTCATTTGCATTCTGTGCTAATGCATGCCTTGGGTTGTTGTACATGGTTCTTTTCTCTTAGTCTTCTTGTTCATGCATTTTCCCCAGGTTGTTTCCAGGCAAACCCCACAATCCAGTCAGAAGGTTGTTCTAGAATTATAGAAGATCCGAGCTATATAAGACTTTGGAAATTACTTTCAAAGAAATTCTTGATGAGCTCTTCAGAGATCGGCTTCAGGCAGTTTGTGTCACTTCAAAAATTACTTGCAGAACTCTACCATAAACGTGTATGTCTTTCTGGGGATAGTCATATCCCCCTACTCTATCAGATTCTCAAAGCAGTTAAGATTCCCAAAATATTATCCATTCTTTCTACAAGAGGCACTGCGCACAAACATTCAGGCAGTGCCTTGCACACTCTGGATTGAGGAGAAGTCACATAGACAATGATACCCCTGGAGTTGTATAGTGTGCAACCTGCACAACTGTAGATGACCCTGCATTCTGTGCTATTCATTCTCTTCATTTGACAGTTGGCACATAGCTGAGAAGTGATTTTCCTTTCCCCTGCTTCCATCATACCTGCATATATTTCTTTCAACACACTTAGATTATATTGAAATGATTTTTAGGAGTTGCTGCTGCTGCTAAGTCACTTCAGTCGTGTTCAACTCTGTGCGATCTTATGGACAGCAGCCCACCAGGCTCCTCTGTCCACGGGAATCTCTAGGCAAGAATACTGGAGTGGGTTGCCATTTCCTTCTCCTTTTAGGAGTTATTATGTCTAATTCCATGATTCAATATAAAAAAAATCCATTGTTTCATTTACAGGAGACTATCAGCCCTATTACTAATAAAATAATATTTTATTCTGCTTGTGCCTGACTTTGATTTTTCAGCTGATCCAAAATCAGGTAGAGAAGGGTGCTATTTATTANAGACCATTCACCAGTGTCACAGGAATATGCTGGAGAGAGGGGCACCAACCACACTAAGAAGTATAGTGGTGGGTCTCTTATGCAGACTAGGGATGATGATAGGAAAAATGGTCACAGAACTGGCCTGGTTAGTATCCATGGGGATGATAAGGTCCTGAAATAACAGAGTAGGGCAAGGCTTAACTGCCAAATGCCATAGCAAACAACAATGTTACAATGGCAACTAGGAAAGTTTTACTCGTAGTGAGTTTTTAATTTAGTTAATAGAGGCAGGTAGATGAACATAAGAGTGGAAACACTGTGTATAAAAATTTTTGAATCACACAGTAATGCTCACCAGAAAACATCCACCACGGAGAGCCACTGAACAGCCAAGCACTCAAAATGAGTATAGTAGTAATGTTAATCACTCAGTGATGTCCAACTCTTTATGACTCCCCAGACTGTAGCCCACCAAGCTCCTCTATCTATGGAACTCTCCAGGAAAGAATACTGGAGTGGGTAACCATTCCCTTTTCTAGGGGATCTTCTTTACACATGGATCGAACCCAGGTCTCCTGCATTGCAGGCATATTCTTTACCATCTGAAGAATATGGTAAGGGAAGCTCACAATGACTGTACCAGTTGATATTAACTAGCCTTCATCATCAGCCAGCTCACACTTGAACAATGGAGACATCAACATAGAAGCCACAGTGTCAGAGTGCAAAAGGTCCTACTAGCATGGATACCCACTTCCCAACACTAATCTAACATGGCCTCTGAATGTCCAAACATTCAGCAGTAGGAACCAAACCTGAAACCCCTGTATGGCACTATTTCTCTAAGGAAATCAAAGTGAATATATTTGGCTCCTTTTATCTTGGAAGGACCAGCAGTTTATCTTCACAGGGATAGATAGCTATTCTGGGTATGGGTCTTCTTTTCTTGCTCTCAGGAACTCAGCCTGCACTACTACTTATAGGTTGACAGAACACCTGCTCATAGGCAAAAAATTCCATATACCGTAGCATCTGACCAGATGACTCACTTCACAATGAAAGAGGTACAGCAGCATGATCAATAGACCTCACCATCCATAAGTAGCTGAACTCAGAATTATGGACTGGGTTTATGAAGGTGTAACTGAAGCAGGAAATCTAAGGCAAAACTTTCAAAGAATGGAGTGCCATACTTCCAGATGTAGTGTATTCATTAAATTAGATACCCTTATATTGTTTTACNGCAAAAAATTCCATATACCGTAGCATCTGACCAGATGACTCACTTCACAATGAAAGAGGTACAGCAGCATGATCAATAGACCTCACCATCCATAAGTAGCTGAACTCAGAATTATGGACTGGGTTTATGAAGGTGTAACTGAAGCAGGAAATCTAAGGCAAAACTTTCAAAGAATGGAGTGCCATACTTCCAGATGTAGTGTATTCATTAAATTAGATACCCTTATATTGTTTTACCAGCAGTAAGAATACTTCCCAGGTGGCACTAGTGGTAAAGAACCCATTTGCCAAGACAGGAGATGTAAGAGACTCAGGTTCGATCCCTGGGTCAGGAAGATCACCTGGAGGAGGGCATTGCAACCCATTCCAGTATGTTCACCTGGAGAATGCCATGGACAGAGGAGCCTAGTGTGTCCATAGGTTCACAGAGTTGGACATGACTGAAGCAACTTAGCATGCACCCATGCACAGGAAGAATACATGGGTCCTAGGACCAAAGGATAGAATAAGAAGTGGGCTCACTTACCATCACTTCCAATGACCCATTATGGGATTTTGTGATTCTTGCCCCCATAACTCTGGACTCTTCAAGTTTAGAGAGTCCGGTCGCCAAAGAAGGTATTCTCTTGCCAGGGGACACAGTAAAATTTCCACTGAACTACAGACTGCAGCTTCTGCCAGGACACAATTACCTGCACCTAGAAAAAAGGAGGCAAAAAGAGGAGTCAGATATCTTGGCAGGCATCACTGAGCTTAAACAGCAGAGCTTCTTTTATGCAATGGGCAACATGAGGAATGTATGGAGAAATCAACTGACCCATTCATTCCCTCCCTTCACCTCCTTGATCCATCATAACTCTGAGCAGACAAATACAGAAGTTGAAGACTGAGGAGACCATTATCATCAGTGGTCCAGACTCCTTGAGAATGAAGGTTTGAATCCCACCACTAAGACCTGCCAAAGTAATACGGGAGGGTGAAGGGAATTTAGAGTAGAAGAGGGATAGGATGAGTTTCAGATGTGGCCCAAAGATCAATTGCAGAGTCTGATGCTGAAGTTCATCCCATTAACCTCTGTATTCTAAGTTTCCTCTCAGATAGAGAGCATAGGAACTATAGATGAGCTTCTTCTCATACATGTGTGGAAGAGTAGAGGTGTGGGGCAAGAGGTTGACTGTGGTAATCAAGAGAATGCATCTTCTAGATCTCTTCTACAGCGTGCATTGTTGATCAAGAGACCCATCTACTCTGTCTGGAATTACATGACCATGTTTAGGCCAAAGTCCATGAGTTCCAAGGGCTTATTCCAGGCAATGACTGAGTACAGCTGAGAAACTAAAGCAGGCCTGTCTCTAGGAGATGTGGGCCTCTTATAATGGACTGCTTTGGCTTCAAGATTTCTTGGCAGCTTTGCCAAAGTTTCCTTGAACTGCATTACAGTTGAAAATGCTTCCACCTGGCCTCCTTCCCTTCCTTCCCTCCTTTCTTAACTGGGAGTTAGACTTCCATAGTCTGTCAGTGTTCCTATGGACTATCAGTTCTTCCAGTCACTACCATCTCCCTTCCTGCTTTTTCTAAGGAACGTCTCCTTTGATAAATTTCTTACGTGTTTGAATCCATCTTGGTGTCAGTTTTCTTGGAAGACCAGCTGTAATACATTGTGCAAACAATAGGATACTGCAGAAATGACAGAGTGTGACATCTGACACTAGGATCAAAACAAGTATTATGACTTCGACTTTGCTGTCTCTTGGATCATTCATTCTAAATAACACAGTTAATTATATCATGGAGATACCCTAGCAGTCTTAAAAACAGTGCAAGTAGGGAAAAGTTATAGCCTTTCATTCACAGGTAGCACTGATTTGTCTGCCATGTGAAGAAGCCATCTTGGAAGAGGATCCTCCAGTTTTAGTCAAGCTTTCAATAGACTACAACCCCGGCAGACATATCTGCCACAGCTTCATGAGAGATCTTGAGTCAGAAAGACACAGTTAAACCCTTCCCAAATCGCTGACCCATAGAAACAGTGTGCAACAATAAATATTTTTCATTCCTTTAACCTGCTAAATTTAAGGGCAATCTGTTGTGTGTTCAATAGACAATACACTTTGAAGTGATATGTTCTTTTTTTAAGTGATATAAATTCAGAAACAAATGACCATAAATATATTCTCTTGTTCATAACTAAGGAGGTGAGAAGATGAGTTCTATGTAAGTTCAAATCCATAGGCTAATTCCAAATTCAGTACACCTTTAATGAGTCAATTCACTGAGTGCTGTTAAAGTGTTCTCAGATAAAATTTTTATATTAGAATTGTGGATTTTAAAAAAATCTTATTTAAGAATAATAAACGTTTCTACATGTAATTTCCCATCAAGCTTAAGGTCTTGTTAGCCCACGATTATTCAAGGAATACACTCTGGGTTTCCCATAATGATCACGTATTATTGATTTTTCAAGAACCAATGCCCAATTAGTAACACATGCCAGTAAGAAATGGTAGGTTAAAGAAAAAGTCATATCATATAGTCTTAGGATGATAGAGTGAGAGAGAGTGAAACTAATGACTTCTTTGTATTCCTTAGACAGCCAAAGAGGTAGGCTGGAAAATGGATTTCAGCAGTCTTCACCACTAAACTTTGGTTGGGATGCTTCAGTGCTATTCCCATCTATCATGCTGCTGCTGCTGCTAAGTCACTTCAGTCGTGTCCGACTCTGTGTGACCCCATAGACGGCAGCCCACCAGGCTCCCCCATCCCTGGGATTCTCCAGGCAAGAATACTGGAGTGGGTTGCCATTTCCTTCTCCAATGCATGAAAGAGAAAAGTGAAAGCAAAGTCGCTCAGTCTGTCCGACTGTTAGCGACCCCATGGACTGCAGCCCACCAGGCTACTCCGTCCATTGGATTTTCCAGGCAAGAGTACTGGGGTGGGGTGCCATTGCCTTCCCCGCCCATCTATCATACAAAAGCTTTTATATGTCCAAGGGGAAAAAAGTCACATTTCACACTCAAAACTGATTACTGCTATCCAGAAAGAGCAATGAAAGTGTGAGCAACACTGCAAAACTTCTAAATTTAAAACAATCTCATTTCAGTATAATTGATATGTAAATGACTGACATTTAAATGAATGTTTCAAAATAGTTCTGAATAATTAGAAGCCATTACCAATTTATGGAAGCTCTGCTATTTTTATTCTTATGTTAGCCTTTTCATCTTTAGCATGGCTCTCAGTGAGGAGGAAGATTTTGCCCCCTGGAGACATTTGTCTATATATGGAGATAGATTTTGGTTGTCGGAGCTGGGGAGAGGGTATTAGTGACATCTAGTAGGTAGAAGTCAAGAATGCCAATAAACATCCTACAGTGCACAAGATAGCCCCCAAACGCAAAGAATCATCTGTTCCAAAGTGTCAACAGTCCCCAAGTTATGAAACCCTGAATTAAAGAGTCTGTGGCGCGGTGTGGTTCAGACCCCATGGGCTGTAGCCTGCCAGGCTCCTCTGTCCATGGACTTTCCCAGGCAAGTATAGTGGAGTGGGTTGCCATTTCCTTCTCTGAAGAGTCTAAATATTCTCTTTAAGTTGTTTTTGAAGGCAAGTCCAAAAGTTAAAGCTCACTCTCAATTAAGCTTTTCACTCTCAATTAAGCTTTAGTAATTTAGCTGACAAGTGTTCTATAGATTAAAAGCATAAACAAAAGTTACCACTATGAAGTCTATTAGATAAAAATGTTCAACTCTCTGGCAAAAGTTGAAAGATATGCTAAACAGATGAAGGATTAAAATGAAAAGAAAATATCAGCTGATAGTAGTTGTTTTCACAACCTATTAGTTTATCACAAAGTTCATGTTTTTTTGTTTTAATTTATCTATTTTTAATTGAAAGATAATTGCTTTACAGTAATGCTTTGGTTTCTACCAAACATCAACATGAAACAGCCATACATTTACCTATGCCCCCTCCCACCTGAATCCCTCCCACCTTCCTCCCCACCCCTCTAGGTTGTTACCTACCAAGCTCTGGTTTGAGTTCCCTGAGTCATACAGAAAATTCCCATTGGTTATCTGTTTTAAATATAGCAATGTATGTTTCCATGTTACTTTCTCCATTCCTCCCAGCCAGTCTTTCTTCCCCTCCCCAGCTATGTCCATTAAATCTGTTCTCAATGTTTGTGTCTCTATTGCTGTTCTGCAAAAGTTCATGATTTAAAACCATACAAATGTATTTCTCACAATTCTGTAGGTTGGAAGTCTGACCCACGTCTCACTGTGACAAAATCAAGGGGTTGGCAGGGCTGTATTTCTTTCTGGAGGCTCTAGAGGAAACCCTTGCCTTTTCCAGCTTGTAGAGAACACCAGTGTTCTTTGGTTCATGGCCCTTTTCCTCTATTTTCAAAGCCAGCAAAGGCGAGGCAAGTCATTCTCCCAGCATCATTCTGAACCCTTCCTTTGCTTTCCTCTTCCGCATGTGATTACATTGGTGCCACCCAGATGATCCTTATCTCCTCTCTGTCATGTAGTGTCACATATTTATAGATCTAGGGGAGTTAGGACATGAACATCTTTGGAAGGGACATTATTCTACCTAACACAATATCTAAAGAAAACTGAAATAGTAGATGGTTCAGCATTTACCAATGAGTATAATAGGAAGGCAGTTTGTGTTCAACAAACTTGCAGTTAATTAGCTGTTCCGATATACTTAAACACCAATATGCCAACCTTGATCTAACTAACTCCTTGGTTGTAAGCCCAAACAACTTTTTCTTACAGAGAGACACACACTGTAACTTATTAAGTTCCAATGAGTGAATAGTGCAGATATAATCTCTATATAACTGGAGGAGGGCATGGCAATCCACTCCAGTATTATTGCCTGGAGAATCCCCATGGACAGAGAAGCCTGGCAGACTCCATGAGGTCACAAAGAGTCAGACATAATTGAGTAACTAAGAAGAGCACAGTCTCTATATCATATTGAAATTAGAAACTATTTTCAACTTTTGAACTTCGTCCTCTATTTTGCTCTAAAATTTGTTAATGCTGTCATAATTGTTTCTCTATCTGTTTCATATCAGCTTCTCTAAGTTCATCTTATTAGGGAGGTTGATTCCAGAGGAAAAATCCCTCCAGACTGATTTATATTTTTAGAAATAATCCATGTAACATCTCTTTATGTTATATTGGTCTCTGTGGACCTGAAAATATTACAAATGTGTTTTTACTAAGAGGAAAAAATGTCATCTGTTAATGACTAACATCTACAATCATAACAAAAAATATCAAAGAGGCAAAGAAATGTCTGTGCTGTAAAATGACTGTAACCTTTTCCAGGTTCCAGGTCTATATGCAATTTTCTCTTTCATACACATCAGATAATCCAACACCAGATGCCTCAGGATGGTCATTATTGGTAAGTTACTGTGTGATCTCAGTTCAAAAATTACCAGACTAGAAACAAATTGTCTAGGTCCAGGAGAAAAAGTAATAATAAACAGCTTTTAGGTGCTAATTTCTCTGTCACTCAGAGTCACTGCAAAATGGACGAAATGATAGTTCTTACCATTTGTCTATCTGAAATTATGATTCAGACTTTCAAGGATGACTTCTTGACTTTAAATATCATAAGAAAATAATTAGAAAGTGTTTTCATGTGTTCTTCCATATACCATTTTGAGTCTTTTGAAATAAAAGTACTTGTCCAAAAAACAAACAGGTGCTATAATAAACTCAATCCCACATAAACTTACTTATCAGTAGAGACCTAGACAAACTCACATCTATGGTATTAGTGTCAGAAGTTTATTTGGTATACACCATCACAAATCTATCAACTCACTCATATTAGTAAAGAGATATATTGCTCATAAATGTTTACGACCTGATTTACACTTCTATATAGGGCAGTTGGTGTCTAGGCTCTTTTTTTAAAGAACAGAGAACAGTCAACAGGGCATAAATGCTAGTGCTGATAGATACTTTTACAGCATCTGCTTCTGTATGCTGCTGCTGCTGCTGCTAAGTCTCTTCAGTCATGTTGGACTCTGTGCGACCCCATAGACAGGAGCCCACCAAGCTTCTCCGTCCCTGGGATTCTGCAGGCAAGAACACTGGAGTGGGTTGCCATTTCCTTCTTCAGTGCATGAAAGTGAAAGTGAAGTCACACAGTTGTGTCTGACTCTTCACGACCCCATGGACTGTAGCCCACCAGGCTCCTGCATCCATGGGATTCTCCAGGCAAGAGTACTAGAGTGGGTTGCCATTGCCTTCTCCACTGCCTCTGAGTATATACACTGAATTCGGTGATTAGAAACACATTGGAAGAAAACATGCACACTTCATTATCTGGTATAATTGGTGTTGGACATACGACCTAAGCTAGCTTTTACCATATTGTCAGACCAATGAATATTAAAGGCAGTTTCAAACTGAAATAAATGCACTTCAGTAATAACTGCTTCAGGAGACTGTGACTTTATGTAATTCGATATTTCTACCTTGGAACACAATTATGTTAGCAGCAAGTTGTTCTTAACTTGGCTAGATAGCATGACCTTGGTGTCATCCATTCTGTCAGAGCGACCTTCTCGAGATGTTAGTAGGTTTGTTATGGCCATTTGTGTGATCAACTTTTGACCTCTCTGAAAGAACTCTTCACTGAACCAAATCATTTCTGTAATCATTGGTGTTAGCTAAGAGACAGGTTCACGACCAAGGGCCAAAAATTTATGAGATAGCCTCCATTTTAGGAAATTAATCTGTAACTCCCAAATGGTGTTGCCTGCCAACGTACTTCAATAGCAATTGGCCAATTACCAATTATTAGGACTTTTTTTAAAAAGACAGAACAAAGGACTGATACCACTATCTGAATAGGTCTGATCTTGACATAGTTCCTGTGTGATATCTCTATTTTAAAAATGACTTGATACTCTATTTTCTCCTCGTTCAATATTTGCTATTTTATCAAAAAAGATAAACTATACTGGGAAAAAATCATGATATCTCTATAATCAAATGGTTTCCATTTAGTCATTCGTCACTTCTCCAATAAATATTTGGATTTAGTTGCTTTTCCCATTTAACTACAGATATGTGATAAGATTGTATTAGAAAATTAGATAAATATTTAAATATCCATGTATTTTTAAAGACAGACTTTGAAAGATTCAGATCAGGACAAATGACTTTTTAAAAATTTTACTATTTTATAGTTAGTAATATATTAGTTATATTACTAATTCTTCTATCTTGACCCATAGGCCAGTATCTATGTATGTCTCATATTGGCATTAATCAATATTTATTTCAAATCTCCTCATTACATTGCCTATTTTGTTCATTAAAATCTAAAACATAAACATAGGTACTCCCCACTATAGTGCCTGGCACATAGTAGGTGATCAACAAGCTTTACCTATTTTTATTTTTACACATCTATATACAACTGTGCAGCCATGAAATTAAAAGAAGCTTACTGCTTGGAAGAAAAGTTATGATCAACCTAGATAGCATATTCAAAAGCAGAGACATTACTTTGCCAACAAAGGTCCGTCTAGTCAAGGCTATGGATTTTCCAGTGGTCATGTATGGATGTGAGAGTTGGACTGTGAAGAAGGCTGAGTGCCGAAGAATTGATGCTTTTGAACTGTGGTGTTGGCGAAGACACTTGAGAGTCCCTTGGACTGCAAGGAGATCCAACCAGTCCATTCTGAAGGAGATCAGCCCTGGGATTTCTTTGGAAGGAATGATGCTAAAACTGCAACTCCAGTACTTTGGCCACCTCATGCAAAGAGTTGACTCATTGGAAAAGACTCTGATGCTGGGAGGGATTGGGGGCAGGAGGAGAAGGGGACGACAGAGGATGCGATGGCTGGATGGCTTCACTGACTTGATGGACGTGAATCTGAGTGAACTCTGGGAGTTGGTGATGGACAGGGAGGCCTGGCGTGCTGCGATTCATGGGGTCGCAAAGTGTCGGACACGACTGAGCGACTGAACTGATATACAACTGTTGACTAAGAAAAAAAAAAAAAGCACAACTGAAAAGTTGAGGATTATATTTTATTTGGAAGCCTTGCTGAGGACTTAAGCCTAGAAAACAACCTCACATATAGCTCTGAGGGACTGCTCCAAAGAGGTAAGGGAGGAGCCAGGATACATAGGAGATTTTGCAACAAAAACCAGGCAATCAGAACATCCAAAGATTACTGTAAGTTGGAGAAAACCAGACATCTCAATGTAGTGATTTGCTATGTATGGGAAGATACAAGAGTCTGGGCACATTGAAATCATTCTTTCCACATGCACCTCACCTATCCACAACAGGCTTCCCTGGTAGCTCAGCTGGTAAAGAATCTGCATGCAATGAGAACCCAGTTCAATTCCTGGGTTGGGAAGATTCCCTGGAGAAGGGACAGGCTACCCACTCCAGTATTATTCTTGGGCTTCCCTTGTGGCTCAGACAGTAAATAATCTGTGTGCAATGCAGGAGATATGGGTTAGATTCTACTCTTCTCCATCCTGAATCCCCTCTGGGGGCACAGTTGAGATTGCTACAGTGTCTGCTGGCTTGATAGCTACAACATGCTTTGTTTACTGACATGGCAGGCAAAAGTTTTCTCCACACAGCCTTAAGTTAGACATATGTCTTATCAGATGACTCACTTAGACAGCAAATGTCATGCAACATTACTATTTATCCTCGAACACACCATCCACATCATTTCCCAAGATATATATATATATATATATATATATATGTAGTGTTTTGAATTGGAGTAGGAAAACAATGAAGCACTACCAGTTTAGTTTACTTTGTCAAGCATCATGGTAAGCCCTTCACATACTGCTATAGATTAAATGTTTGCCTCCAAACCAGAATTTATATCTTGAAAACCTAATTACCAATACAGGAGACCCAGGTGTAACCTTGAGTTGGGAAGACCCCCTAGAGAAGGGAATGCCTACTCACTCCAGTATTCCTGCCTGGAGAAGTCCGTGGTCAGAGGAGGCTGGCAGGCTACAATCCAGAGGGTCGCAAAGAGTTAGACAGGACTGAGTGACTAACACACACACACACACACACACACTCTTGTACTAGAAACAGGCATAGGCAGATGTAAAATATCCTAAAATGAGATGGGGGTGGGACCTTTGGGAAGTAATTGGAACATATGCATATAACCCTGAAGATTGGATTAGTGTCCTTATAAGAAGAGACAGAAGAGAACTTGCTTGCTCTCTCTACTCTCCATCCTGTAAGTGTGATACAGGATGTGCTGGCACTTCAATCTGGGGTTTCAGAATGGCAAAAAATAAATGTTTGTTTAAGCCACTCAGACTACAGTGATTCTGTTATAGCAGCTCAAACTAAGACACATACATTATGACAGTTAATACTCACAAAAAAACCTCAGTGAGTTTGGTCACATAATTAATGTCATTCTACAGATAAAGAAACTGAAGCACAGAAAACGTCAACAGCATGCCCATGATCATATGATTTGATCAGCAGGCTGAGTATGTGACATGAGCTTCTGCCCATAGGACCTCTAAATCAAGCCAAGTTAAAGAGAGAGTCTAACAACTATAGCCACCTTTTTCAAATCATGTCTGATAAGTTCTGTTATAATCTGAAGTGACAACTACTCCCAACTCCTCCGCCAAATAAAGATTACATTACAGTTGTAATAAAAAGACAAGTCAAAGCATGTCCTCTGTTTTTTATATGCCCTGGTTGTCTGCAGTGGATGTTTTTACACAGAAGAGTTTCAATAACTTCATGTGCCTTAATATCTTTGAGGGTAGAAGTAGGTTCTATCAGATAGACAAAACAATGTATTAGAGTACCTACTCTATTCACAGTCCTATACTTAACCCTGTGGGAAGGAATAAACAAGTATAGACACAGTTTGTATCAGTTTGTATAAATTCAGCAATTTGATTGAATAAAAACTGATAGAAACATTCTCAAATATGGTTCCTTGTGAGGCACTAAAATTGTATCACCTTTCGTGGCAGCCACATGAAACATTTGACTATTGAAGACATAAACATGTGGCTAATGCCACAGCTGACATATAATACTATTTGGGTTCTATTGGCTTAAACAGATGTTATTCTTAAAATTATTTTCACTGGCTTCTTTCTATGTTTTTTAATGTGGTAAACACTAGAAAACGTAAAATTACATATGTAACTCATGTTAAATTTCTATTGGACTGTACTATGACTAAAACATGATATAAAACTGTATTTTTGGTTGTTGGTAGGATAGTAATTTCATGACCAGTGCTTTCATTTATTTTGTTTTGTTGGTTTGTTGCTCACTTGGAGCCTGTGTGGGCATGATTGAATGGTATTCATTAGTACCTCTTATGTATTTTGTAATAACTTTATACTCTTCATCATGTGCTCCTTTCCAGAGGATTAGGCTTTTCCTCTACTTAAGGAACACTCAGTTACCACAAATCAGGGAAAGTCAGGCAGGAAAACAAGTGTCTTAACTCCCTTAATCAGTTACTGTAGGTTTTTAGCAGGAGGATGGAATCTTGTATTCATTTCATTACAGAATAGTCCTGATCCATAAGCCAGCCATGATTTTTCTAGCTTATTACAGAGAACTGATTGTTCTTTAAGTTATGCTGTGATCAGGCCATGCTGTTTTGCTTAATTCCAAATAGAACACAGTCATTATGAAAGTGAGAGAGCAGTTGTTTGTAATTGAACCCATACTCTGTTGCTTACTCAATGGGGATATGACATATAACATATCTGAATAGTTTATTCTCTTTCATATTATGCTTAATTCTATTAGTTTCTAAATAATAGTCAATTATATTCATTACAAAGTCTGAAGATAACAGGGCTTCGTATCATATCATCACACACTATTTATTGAGAAATCTGAATGTGCCAAGAGCAACCAACAAAATAAACACAGCAGAATGTTTGAAGTTTGCAGTGTATGTTTGTGTAAATTCAGTAAAGATAGAAATCTGTCTAGAAACTTCAATAAAATACACTACTGCAAGATAGATTATAGGGTAGTGGCTAGGAGCATGGACATCAGAATCAAAGTATTTGAGTTTTAGTGCCGGCTCCACGACCTCCTAACTGTCTGAACTTAGGCAAGTTATGTATCTATAAAACGTGACTTAAAATTCCTTATTTGTCAAATCATGTATATAATAGGACCTAATTACAGGACTTACTGTAGAGACTGAGGCAATGCATCTAATAGGGTATACAAAGCATAGCACCTGACCAAAATATTTTCCTTACTCAGTGTTAGCTATCATTATCATTAAGTGAAAGGGAGCATGGATATAATACATTTCAAGCTATATCTAACATGATCAGATCAAGACTGCAACTGGTTAATAGGAAGTAGCTTCATTTTGAAATAAATATATATTAAAAAATTATATGAATTTCTATACTTTATAGACCCTGAACCATACAACTCAAGACCTGATTATTACTGACTTGTATTATTTTCTCCTTGTTTAATTTATGTATGGCTCTTTTCTGGCTTATAAGAAGCATCTTAGGAAACATGTCAGGCACACTATAATAGAGGCAACATAACCAGGTATTGGTGTACTTTGGTAACCTTCTGAATTTGATTAGAAAAAGTAAAACTTTTCAGCTCAACTTTTGCCCTCTTAAACAAATCCTTTCTAGTCCTTCAACATACATGTACACCCATCTTACTGCAAACATGGCCAATGGGAGGGTTCTGACAACCTATTTATAAGCAAACATGTTCCTTCCATGTTTGTGCTTCCTGCCAGTCAAGATGATCCTGCTGTTTTGTTAAAAACCTATACTTGAAAAGAGAAATGTGTCATTAATCATCTTCCTTTCCATCCAAGTATTTCTGGTCTTTCCCCGACACCTCTTTTTCTGTTGTGTTTTTAAATACATATTAACTACTTTTTTTTATGATCTTCTGTTACCTAAAACTGCTTATTGACTTTCATTTTACATTTGTTTTTGACAAAGTCAAGTTATTTTTTAGGACTACGTTATATTTGAATTTTTGGCTACTGGGCATACCTGACAGAAGTTATCCACTTAATAAGTATTTCTTCTACTTTACGAATTTTAGATTAGATCTTCATGAATGCATAAACATAAAGTACTAAATTAGCAGTCTCATGTTTTAGTGTGCATGTAAGCTAAGTGGAATTCTTATTAAAATAAGACTCATGGTCCCAATCCCCAAGGATTTTGACTCAATTTTAGGCTCAGCCCCAGAAATTTCTACCTTAATAGGCAGCCCCCAACTGATTTTAATACAAGGAAGCAATTTATACAAGGAAGACACTTTAAAAACCATACTTTAAAAAGCACTATCTCCTAAAACATACCAAGTTGAAGAAAGAAGAAATATAGACACATCATATCAGTCTCATAAGCCTTTCTTTCTCATGTTTTTACATATACTATTCTCCCCTGGACTTTACTAGCAACTACTGTAATGTAATAAGGTATGCATATTCCTCCATCACTCTGATTTTTCAAAAAAAAAAGAAGAAAAAATGAGGAAGGCTATTGATTTTTTGTTGTTTTTCAGTTTTTTTTTTTTTTGTCTATTTGGTTAACATTTAATGATTGCTTACTGTTTGCAAGACATCATGACAGATCATTGCCTAGACATACTATCACATTTAATATTCACAATGATCTAGTGAAATACGTGATATTATAAGCTCTGTTTTATGGATGACAACTAAGTTTAAGTTTGCCTTACCCTATCTGAACATTCCAAAATCCCAGATCACAAAATTATCTAAAAATCTGTTCTTTAGCACAAACATCATGATATTCACTATCTCTCACTTTTAAATTGATAGAAGTAAATTTCTGGTACATTTCAGAATTTTAGTGTGAGAAGGAGAGAGTAAAATAAATAATTGAGACAAAATAGCTGTATCATAGAATATTTGTTAAATTTGGTGTGCAAAAACGCCATTTGAGAACAATTATAGATATATCAAAAGGAAGTTTATTTATTTTGTATTCTAAAACAACAAACTGGGAGAAAATTGATTACAAATCAAATTATTGAAATGATTAAAATTTTTATTCTCTATGCACAGGTCAAATCCATGTAAAATGACTATAACAATTCAAATATTTCCACTTATTGTAATTTTATGGCATTGAACATAGTTTGCAACAAGCAGTCCAATTAATATTTTCACATAATGTGCAAAATTTGTACTTTGTAGTTATTTCTGTGAAGACTGAATTCCAGCTTTGCTCTGGGTATGGTGACATGTAGGGATATCCTCACATAAGGCTAAGGGGGTTTCCCTGCAGGGGGACACCCATTTTATAAAAGACTTGTGTGATGGAGAGGGAGGTGGGAGGAAGGTTCAGGATGGAGGGACACATGTGCACCCATGGCTGATTCATGTTGATGTATGGCAAAAACCGTCACAATATGCAAAGTAATTAGCCTCAATTAAAACAAATTGATCAATAAGAAATAAAAATAAAAAACTACTAATTTTTACAGACTTAAAAAAGAAAGAAAGAAAGAAAGACCTGTGTCCTGGAAGAATTGGGTGGAGTTCAGTGTGCAAATCCACATGCCCTTTAAAGAAGACAAAGTCAACCCTTCCTAGTGCATCTTTACTCTGTGGACTGATCCATTTGGGGTTCCCTTACCCTACTACCCTCCACCTGGGTCCCCTTTCCCAATAAAATCTCTTGCTTTGTCAGTGCATGTGTCTCCTTGGACAATTCATTTCCGAGTGTTAGACAAGAGCCCAGTTTTGGGCCCTGGAAGGGGTCTGCCTTCCTGCAACAAATGGCGACTCTGGCGGGGATTCTTCACTGAGACTGACATCCTGACCACTCAGGGTACTCAGGGGCCAGCTTGCCTGCCAATGGACCAGACCCAGCGGCTGCAACTGGGACCCTTTTGTCCCTGGTCTTCTTCTGATGCAGACAACTGGCCAGAGTGCCCCGACCGGTAAGGAACAAGAGACTTTATTGGCCTCTCTCCCCTTCCCGCTCTCTTTCCTCTCCTTAACCCTTCCTATCCTTCCCTGTTTTTCTAGTCCCCCGGTCCTGGACGCAGGAATCTGGTCAAAGGGCCCTCAGCTTGAGCTGAGGATTGGAGACTGATCACCTCCTCTTGGCAAAGAATTCGAATTCTTGTTCTGGTTGGTCTGATTTCTGGTAGGGCCAAGTTCCAGTCCTCCCTCCTCTGGAGGCCCAAGGTAAAGTCCCATAATGCCTGGGTATCTGTAGGTGGCAGGAGACATCTGTAAGGCCACCCCTTTTTCCCCCCTCTCCCGCCTCCTCCCCCTTCTTCTTTCAACCTGGCTTCTTTTCCTCCCTTCTATTCTTGTACTTAAGGGAGTTTCTGATGAGGACTGCCAGGTTTATATGTGTGTATTTTAACTTTGTGTTCTCTGTTGTGATTTTTGATGGCCATTTTGCTTTGTCTGGCCACCATTTGGTTTAGACCTGCCACCATTTTGTTAGAACTCGATTTTCTTTCCCTGTGCCTTGAGGGAGAAGGCAATGGCACCCCACTCCAGTACTCTTGCCTGGAAGATCCCACGGACAGAGGAGCCTGGAAGGCTGTAGTCCATGGGGTCGCTGACGGTTGGACACAACTGAGCGACTTCACTTCACTTTTCACTTCCATGCTTTGGAGAAGGAAAAGGCAACCCACTCCAGTGTTCTTGCCTGGAAAATCCCAGGGACGAGGGAGCCTGGTTGGCTGACATCTATGGGGTCACACAAAGTTGGACACGACTGAAGTGACTTAGCAGCAGCAGCAGTCCCTTGAGACCAGGGCTCTCAGGAACACTTATCTACATCATCTCTAACTCCTGAGACTGAGGGAAAGGGGGGAAAAGGCTTTACAAATTTTATTTATTCAATTGTCTTTTTCATAAACTAGTAAATTTTATATTGTACTATCTAATTCATGACTAAACTTAGAAACGGAGTTTAATGGAGTTTAACAGAGAAGGCGATGGCACCCCACTCCAGTACTCTTGCCTGGAAAATCCCGTGGACAGAGGGGCCTGGTAGGTTGCAGTCCATGGAGTCACGAGAATCGGACTCATCTGAGCGACTTCACTTTCATTTTTCACTTTCATGCATTGGAGAAGGAAATGGCAACCCACTCCAGTGTTCTTGCCTGAAGAATCCCAGGGACAGGGGAGCCTGGTGGACTGCTGTCTATGGGGTCGCACAGAGTCGGACACAACTGAAGTGACTTAGCAGTGTATGTAAGAGTTTGCTGAAAGCAAGGCAAAGACTGAAACAAATCACTGTAGGCACCTGCATGTAGCTGTGATCAGATGTGCACACAATCTCTGTTGTGTGAATTCTATAGGATGAGTCACAATTGGGGCTGGTAATTACGATATAAATATACATACCAGTGTTTTTTTCTTCCCTTGCAAAAGATGAATGAGCATGACCTCCTCTCAGTACTTCATTGAATAAGGATTAGGTCATCAGGGAAAGCAGTAGTTTGTTTCTTTTTTCCATCGAAATGTCTGCAAGTTAGAGCTGCTTCTAAACAATTCAGGCCAGTATAGCTGGAGGAAGTTGGCAGGGAGGGGCTGGACTGGCTATGGTGAAGACTAAGGAAGGTGGGAGCAAAGTGAAAACATGAGGAAAGAGAGAGAAGGCAACAGCAGGTGACATGGGACTCAGGGAGGCCCCAAAGAGCCTTGTTCCTCAAGTAGAGGAACTCCAAAGATGCAGGGAAAGCTGGGGTTTCTTCCTAGGCCCCCCAGGCCCAGTCCTTAATCTCAAGCTGATGCTTGTGAACAAATGGAAATATTAGCCTCTGGAGATGCTGCTGGGCCCTGCCCTAGGCTCTGGGTGGCCATGTTAGTTAATTCTGGAAATAACAGAAGCAAGAGAGAACAGGCTGTAATTGTGGTGAGCATTTCAGGCTCGGGGAGTTGACTTTGGTTCTCTTCTCCTTCCCCATTTCCTTCCTGCACAATGGTCCATGACAAAGACTGGAGTTTTCGTACCTGTGCAGTCTGAATGATTTTAAGAGAAGCAAGATCCTCAGGATGCCCAAGCCCGGACCTGGGACAGGTCCCTGGACAGGGAGGCAGCCACTGACAAGAGCTGTCCACAGCAATTGCAGAGCAGCTGGAGTTGGTGCAAATGTATAAATGCCTCCAGGACACACAAATGATGTGCTGAGAGCCACAGTCACAGATACACCAGAACATAAACATTTAGGAACAGTCCACAGCAGGGGCTGGAGTTTCTGGTCCCAAGCAGATGGGAGCACTGGGAGTTTCTGGTCCCAAGCAGATGGGAGCACTGGGAAAGTATTCAGGAAGGCCTTCGAGGAGGCTCAGTGGTTTCCCTTAGCCAAAGTCTCATCAGGAAGCATGACATTTCATTTTCCCGATATGGAAGTAGGCTTGGCCCCCAGATCATGGACCAGTGTAGGGGCCATCTAAAGTAGAGAAAATGCCCATATTGCTTGTTGGACATTGAGTCTGAGCCCAGGTAGGGTATCTGAAATCTGAGGTCCCCTCTCTGGGAAGGAGAAAGCTATATAAGGTAGTGACAAGAAGAAACCAAGTCTGGACAGTGCCCAGGAAGTACAGCAGGACTGTGGGCCAACCCTGAGCATCCTGCCTAATGCCCAGCTATCCTGCTAGCATCCTACTGGGAGAGAGAGTTCCCTCTTATTCCAGGTCAGGTGAACAGGAGCCAGGGTTTGGGGAATATAAGACATTCCCTTGTAAGGTAGGGAACATAAGACAGAGGCCGTCCTCATCACTGTGCACCTGATGTGTTCCCAGCGACCTTTGACCTCAGTGTGGTCAGAAAAAGCAGCTGGTCCAGGTAGGAATGAGGGTGAGGGATAGAAGGCAGAGGCACTGAGTGTGTAGAGACATCGAATGAGAAGCCACTTGGACTCGGCACCGGCTGGGGCTGAGAATGCAGAACTCCTACAAACAGCTGCTCTCTTTGCCTCTCCAGTTGGACTTCTTAAGGGTAAAGCAGCAGAGGACCGGGGAGGGATCGTTTGCTACAGGATGCTATATAATCGATCACACACACACACGGACACACATAATCCAGCTGCCCACATCTCTCATCGTGGTGGACAAAATTAGCTAGTGCCAGAGCAGAGGAAACGGAAAAGGATGTCCTAGAAATTTCTCCTCCCAGAGCCCCCAGTTATCAGGGATCAGACCAGAGTATATCACGAGTGGAGGCCAGCTGTAAAGAGCCCCCAGAAGTCATCTTGGTCAGGGAGCTTTCTGAATGTCTGAGTGGAGGTGTGGGAGGTGGGCAGTGAGGAAAAAGAAATGAGGTGGTCACATAACAGGAGAAGGCAGCAGAAATGGACAAGCAAGCATGCCCCAGAGAGATCCAGAGTGCAAATGCCATGCATTTCCTAGCAATGTGCATGTGCTATGCTAAGTTGCTTCAGTCGTGTCCAACTCTTTTTGACCCTGTGGACTGTAGCACATCTGGTTCCTTTGTCCATGGAGAATACCGGAGTGGGTTGCCATGCCCTCCTCCAGGGGATCTTCCTGACCCAGGGATTGAATCTGCATTTCTTATGTCTCCTGATTGGCAGGCAGGTTCTCTACCCCTAGGCCCACCTGGGAGCAATATGCAAAAGTGCCCAAACTTCGACAGTCTTGGGGTGGGGCCTCTGAGAACAGATGTTTGCAAAGGAACAGCTGAACCCCTTGGCCGGATCTCAGGACCACCACCCTTCAACTGTTGCCTCCACTAAGCTGGCGCTCAGCTCTGCATCACTGCCCCATCTTTTGCTGGAAACTGCCATGCAGACATCTAAATAGCCCAAGGGGTCTCAGCTCCAGACCTGGGGCAGCCTGACTGCTGCTTGTTGAGGAGAATTGAGAGCAGATGGTGTCAGGCACATAGACAAGCACACACAGACTGGTCCCATAAGCCTGCCGGCATGAACCTCTTGCCCTAGTCTCCACAGCCCAGGGGTTCCACATCCAGTGTAATTTTCCTGTCTCTACCATACCCTGGGCCCCACTGATCAACTCTACATCTTCCTGGAGGGTCCCCTGGGTTCCCAGACTTGAGGGAGTGAACAGGCACAAGTCTAGGTTGTGGGGAACTCACTGGGCTTAGGGATCAAATGCTCCTCTTGTGCATTAGTGGGTGGGTTCTTTACCGCTGAGCCACCGAGGAAGCTCTCTTAAGGTTCGTTGCTGCTGCTGCTGCTGCTAAGTCACTTCAGTCGTGTTCACCTCTGTGCGACCCCATAGATGGTAGCCCACCAGGGTCCCTCGTCCCTGGGATTCTTCAGGCAAGAACACTGGAGTGGGTTGCCATTTCCTTCTCCAATGCATGAAAGTGAAAAGTGAAAGGGAAGTCGCTCAGTCGTGTCTGACTCTTAGCGACCCAATGGACTGCAGCCCATCAGGCTCCTCCATCCATGGAATCTTCCAGGCAAGAGTACTGGAGTGGGGTGCCATTGCCTTCTCCGCTTAAGGTTAGTGGTACCTGCTAATTATCAAAAGAAGGAGGGCATAGCAACCCACTCCAGTACTCTTGCCTGGAGAATCCCCATGGACAGAGGAGCCTGGCAGGCTACAGTTCATGGGGTCACAGAGAATCGGATAGGACTGAGGGACTAAGAACAGCACAGCACACATTTGTCAAAAAACAGTGGCTTATTTTCCTTCCTCATTCAACTTGGCCTCTCTGCTGATTTTAATAGTGTTAATTCTCTCTTTCCATTCAAGAAATAAACTAGTGCAGTGCTACCAGGCCAGCTAGGCAACCTCACCCTCTAATGGTGAGTCTCTGGCCTCCTAAGATGGTAGAAGGCAGAGTAGGGGAGGAGAAGTGGCTTGGGAGCTGAGGCAGCTGAATGCTGTGCCCTTGTCCAATGGTCAGAGCTCTGCAGACTTCCTGAAATGTCCAGGGTGAGACAGACAGTGGTTTTGACTTGGCAGTTTCTCCAGTGTGTCTACTGTGAGCTTGGTGAAGCTTCCCCCACTGATTTAAATTGCTATCCAAACTTTAATATATTCTCTAAGTCTGCATGAATATGGCACTGTAAATAAGGAGAGAAAGCAAAGGTGATATTTGATATTTGGGTGATATTTGACGTAGAAAACTCAGGAGTTGATAATGAGAGTAGGATGAAAGAAAGCAAAGTTTATGTGAGGTTTGTACCTTGTGAGACTGAATGAATGGGTGACACTTTTAATCAAGTCTGATAATATAGGAAGAAGGTGATGTTTAGGATAGAAGATAATTGTCTTCTGTTTCAGCATATTAAGTCAATATGTCTTTTGGAATATTAAGTTGGAGATGTGAAATAAGAGATTAGATATATGAATCTAGAACTTAGTATAAGATGTGAGCTGGTATCTGGATAGCCATCAGCTTGTTTATAGCAAATGAATCCATTAGAACAATTTGGATAACCTAGGTTGAGCATATGTATAAATATAGATATAGATATAGACATAGGTAGATAGATCCATAGATAGAGAGAACCCAGTAATGATTCCTGGGAAATTCCAAAATTTGAGGAATTTGCAATGAGAAGTAACAAAGTTAATTGAAAAGTCTGGTCAAAGTGGTAAAAAAAAATCCATAATAGTACCGTATATGAAAACAAAGGGAATAATTTCTCGAATGGAAAGGGAATTGGCAGTGTTACATTCAGCAGAGAGGCCAAGTCGAATGAGGAATGAAACTAAGCCACTATTTTTGACAATTAACAGGTACCAATAACCTTAAGGGGGTTTCTCTGGTGACTCAGTGGTAAAGAACCTGCCTGCTAATTCAGAAGATGCGAGTTCGAGCCCTGCATCAGGAAGATCACCTGGAGAAGGAAATGATAACCTACTCCAATATTCTTGCCTGGGAAATCCCATGGACAGAGAAACCTGATGGGCTACAGTCCATTGGGTCACAAAGGAGTCAGACATGACTAAGGGACTAAACAACAACAGCAACAATAACCCTCAGAAGAATTTACATAGAGTAGCTGAGAGAGAAGCAATATTCTAATCTTTTGATGGTAATATTAATATCATTGTCTTATATATCATGTTCCTGATGTCTTTACCCTTAAACATTTATTCATAACAGGCTCATGAGTTTTATTACTAATAGCACTTTATGATATTCAGCCTCAGAGAGGTGAAAACAATTGCACAAGAGGTCATTCAGTTAGTGAATGCGGGGATCAAACCAATTTATTTATTGAGAAAGCCTTACTTTAATTCATAAATATCAGTCTCTTTTCTATCCTCCTGAAAGAAATATGAAAAAGAAACTCATTTTTTTCCTTTTTAATCTTTTTCTCTAACTTCAAATATTATGTTCTTTCCATTTTACCACATTGTGCTTCTGGTAAACTGCTTTTTGAAGATGTTTTGCCCTGGTGCTGGTATGGGAAAGGTAGTACTTCAAAAAAAAAAAAAAAATGTAGTCTCATGGGAGAGTTTAATATGAAAGAGATTTAAGCACACTGATAAATTGGGGTGACAGAAGCAATGGATCCAACTGAATACAGAGGAGATTATTTGGCTTCCCAGGTGGTGCTAGTGGTCAAGAACCTGCCTGCCAATACAGGAAATTTAAAAAGATGCGGGTTCGACCCCTTGGTTGGGAGGAAGCCCTGGAGAAGGGCATGGCGACCCACTCCACTATTCTTGCCTGGATAATCCCCATGGACAGAGGAGCCAGATGTGCTACAGTCTATAGAGTCACAAAGAGTCAGACATGACTGAGCACAGCACAAGGAGATTATTAATGGAGGATGCAGGAAGCTTTGGGATAGAGAGCACAAGCTGACTTAATTTCAGACAAAATGTTGCATTATAGTCATACCCTCTACCAGAGGGAAGTTGATGGTGTTCCCACTTTATTTTCTCTGTGACTGAGGGGCACTGCTGCCTTATATTGTGGGTGACAGACATAGAGGCTAAAGGAGAATGATAAAACTCTGAACCAGCTGCCATGGGAAGTGTGATCAGGAGCTGCCTAGGAATTACCAAAAACATTATTAAGCAGTAGGAGAAAACTAGTTGAGAAACCACCTATTTATAGTGCTTCCAAGTTTCAGTTATGTGGCTAACTGCAAAAGTGGCCCCAAACTTCCACTCCTATCTATACCTACTTCCCTTGCAATGTGACATTGCAGCCCTTCCTATCAAAAAGTGGAATATATTTATCCACTATTTGAATCTTGTCTGGCCTTGTGATTTCTTTTAACAAATAGGATGTGGTATAAATGACATTGGATCAGTTCTGAGTTTAGGTTTCAAGAGACCTGGCAGACTTCAACTCTCCCTCCTGGAACTCTTCTGTCAACATGTGAACAAGACCCCTGTATCTGATAGATGATGAGAGACCTGAGGCCTGGTTGCCCTCCATTACCCCAGGTGAGAACCAGCCAACGCCTAGAAGCAGGGGCATCTTGCTGACATGAAACTGACCTCAGATGCTTAAGGAAGCACAATCAAGGTCAGAAGAAGCTCTCATATGAACCTGAGCTAAATTGCCAACACAGAATCATGAACTAAATAAAAGACTGTTGTCATAAATCATTGAGTTTGCAGGTGCTTTTTAATACAGTAATCACCCAATGATACGAATATGTGATTTCTCACCCTCCAAACACCTAGAAGTCTTGCTGTAGGATCGGTGAATAAGTAGTTGAATTTTATTCAGTCAGCATCTTGGACTCTTGCAGAGGTGGGGAACAGGACAAAGGGACAACAGGCAAGGGATGAAAATGAAGCCATAGATTCGCTAATATGATCGACTAAAGCTGCAGGAGAGGGAAGGCGTTAAGGGATCAGCATCACAAACATAGGCCTTGACTTTTCAGATATGTCCTCAGTACAAACGCAAAGACATTTATATTGTATGTCTTTACAGGGAAAGACAGCAGGTAATCAAACAAACTTTCCTTCTAAATCTAGACTGTTCATTACCTATTAACTATCACTTTAATTGCAAACAAGTGGCTAATGTATGTGTCTGAACACTGTAACAAGAATTCCAAAAACAAATAGATATAAATTTTAAGATGCGTTATACTTTAAGAATTAGTGACGTAACAAATGCATTCAGTTAACATAACGTGATGAAAATGTCATTCATTTTAAAGCAATCTGCAGCTGATGTCAGAAGCGGGGGCCGCCTGTTACCCTGGTGACGTTGTAGCTATGGACCCTGGGATCGCGTCACAAGTCGGCGACTGAGCTTTGGCGGCGGTGGCCAAGGCGGCGAAGGCGGCAGTGGCGGCGACAGCTCTGGGGTTTGCGTCTCGGGGTGTGTCTGCCGCCGCTGCTGCTTGGGCCTGGTACGTACAAACGGCTGATTAGGATACTCGGCACCGTTTTCCGTTTCTGTGACCGGCCGGTGCCGTCTGCCAGGGGCCTCCCGAAGAGGCGGCTCTCGAACAGCACTCTGTTTTCTATAGTGGACACTGATGAAATACCCGCCAAAAGACCAAGTTTAGACCGATTTATTCATCAAGTGAAAACCAGTCTGTACAATGCTGCCCGCTGACCGCAAAGCCCACGGTAACTTCTGCTTGTAATGGAACACGGAATGCGGTCCCTTCAGGAGAAGCGTTTTCAAACTCTTTATCTTCTGAACTGACCGGTTCTGGATCCTGGAGCAACATGCTAAAACTGGGTAATAAATCTCCTAACGGAAAAGTGACTATCTAAAGGTCAGAGCGACAGTAACTTGAGATCAACCGCGCAGAGTCCTGCCTTACTTTGAGCTCAGAAGGCTGTACTAGAAGACCAGGTGGCCGTTGCCCGACAAAGGCAATCCAGAGAGTTCTTTAATGTGGAAGCCTCGGAAGCAGGCTATAACAGGGATGATTTCGGAAGAGGGTGGCAAGGGTCTGAAGCGTCCTCATTGTACTGTGGAGGAGGGTGTTCAAAAAGAAGAAAGAGAGAAATGCCAGAGGTTACTGGAGCAACTTAAAGAAGGTGATCATGGAAACTCTGTTTCTCCTATAACTTCAACTCTTCGAAGTTCTGAAAGAAGTCAGATGGACCCATTAAAGACCAAAGGCCGGGGAGAAGAGCAAAGTCATGGAGTCAAAACAACTCAGTTTGTTCCAAAGCGATATAGAGTTGTTGAAACAAGGGGACCTCTGCGTTCAGTGAGGAGTGGAAAGAGGTGTTCAAAGGGGAAAATTCCCGATACAGAAAAGACAGTTGGAATCAGACTAGAAAATGAATGTAGGAGGGGATTTCGGCTGGAACCCGACCTGTCTGAAGAAGTGCCAGCCCTACTCCGCCTGGGCAGTGGAAGCAATGACTTACTCAGGAGGAAAATGTCAATACGTGAGACAAAAGGAAAAAATTGCTCAAAGAAAGAAAGGGATAAAAGGACAGATGATCTTCTTGAACTTACAGAGGACATGGAAAAGGAAATCAGTAATGCTCTAGGCCATGGCCCACAGGATGAGATCCTAAGTAGTGCTTTCAAATTACAAATTACTCGAAGAGATATCCAGACCTTGAGGAACTATCACTGGCTCAATGATGAAGTCATTAATTTTTACATGAATCTCCTGGTGGAAAGAAATAAAAGGCAAGGGTATCCAGCACTTTATGCATTCAGTACTTTCTTCTATCCGAAATTAAAGTCTGGGGGTTACCAAGCAGTGAAAGTATGGACCAAAGGGGTCAGTCTCTTTGAACAGGAACTTATTCTGGTGCCTATTCATCGGAAGGTACATTGGAGCCTGGTGGCTATAGACCTAAGAAAAAGGTGTCTTAAATATCTAGATTCTATGGGACACACAGGCCACAGGATCTGTGAGATTCTCCTTCAGTATTTACAGGATGAAAGTAAGACCAAAAGAAATATTGACCTGAATCTTTTAGAGTGGACCCACTACAGCATGAAGCCACAGGAGATTCCTCAACAGTTGAATGGGAGTGATTGTGGAATGTTTACTTGTAAATATGCAGATTATATCTCCAGAGATAAGCCCATCACATTTACTCAGCACCATATGCCTCTGTTCCGGAAGAAGATGGTGTGGGAAATCCTTCATCAGCAGTTGCTGTGAGAATGCCCCACCCCATCTCTCCAGCTGCTGGTGATTCTTTCATGGATGGACGTTTCCATATACCTCACGCATTGTGGGCTAAGAAGTCCCTGCATCACTTGTGTTCTCTCACAGGTACTGAGCTGTCAGAACTGCATGAAGGCCTCTCTCTGCACCTTGGTCCTGATTTGGTGTGCAGTGGGCTGCTTGCAACCCTGTCTATAAGGCTGTGCCTGCTCAGAGCCCTGGACTGTCAACCCATACAGGAACATATGCTAATTAATACTTTTTTTTTAAAGACTTTTTTGCCCTATGAATGTGGGAAGTGCAGAATTTATTTTATGATTTGTTTTTTCTTTGTGTTTGTTCACGTATATTCATTCACTCACTCATTTGCGAACATGATGGGCAGTGGCTGTTTTCTGCTGCTCTTTTCAAGTTAACTCTAAATTACTTATTTGAACTATTTTTTCTGAAAGGAAANCCCTATGAATGTGGGAAGTGCAGAATTTATTTTATGATTTGTTTTTTCTTTGTGTTTGTTCACGTATATTCATTCACTCACTCATTTGCGAACATGATGGGCAGTGGCTGTTTTCTGCTGCTCTTTTCAAGTTAACTCTAAATTACTTATTTGAACTATTTTTTCTGAAAGGAAATAAATTAAGCTGCCATTCCCTGCTAAAGATCCGGAGGGAAGTCAGTGGGGGGAGGAAGGAAGAGTTAATTAATCTCTACAGCTAGAGCAGTAACTGCTGACTTGAAGCAGGGGGTCTTTCTTTCGAGGCTTGACAGTGCCAGGAGAGACACTGTGCTGTAGGGCTCTGGTTGCCTTTCAAAGGAAGTCCACACTACAGCACTGAAGTTAACTCTAAATTACTTATTTGAACTATTTTTTCTGAAAGGAAATAAATTAAGCTGCCATTCCCTGCTAAAGATCCGGAGGGAAGTCAGTGGGGGGAGGAAGGAAGAGTTAATTAATCTCTACAGCTAGAGCAGTAACTGCTGACTTGAAGCAGGGGGTCTTTCTTTCGAGGCTTGACAGTGCCAGGAGAGACACTGTGCTGTAGGGCTCTGGTTGCCTTTCAAAGGAAGTCCACACTACAGCACTGGCACGGTGTCATGGAAAAGTGGGACTATGGCCCAGGAACTCTGGCCAGCGAAGTGTCTGCAGAAGAGTGTTGGGGTCATCCTAAAGAGACTTCCCTTTCTGAAAATGAGGTGACTTAGCTACTCTTAAAACTGGATTTAAAGTAATTGTAAACCCTAAATCTTCATTTTGATCCCAAATCTGGTTGTGTATTAACCTCAGATATGTAAGGGCTGGCCTGAGCTGTTGATTTCAAAGGATATTATTCAATTTAAATCTGTTTTTTCTCAGTGTTTTTTTTTCCTTTATATGAAGTTGAAATTAAGTTTTATACTCATTAGCATTTACATCTCCCCATTCCACCTCTACTGAAATCTGTGCAAGAAAATTTAGTACTTGATTCTGAGGTTGCCAGTTCTACAGTAATCTATTTTGCATATGAAAGTTTGTATTTAACTGTTTTGTTCATGGAAAACCTTACAGTGGTTATGCATATTTAATTTCAGGAAATTTAGAGTTGGTCAGAACATATTTTGCAAAATCTAGTGCCTAGTGTTGCTTTTTTGATGTAATAAAAGGTTGTCTGGCAGAACCTGAAAAAAAAAAAAAAGAAGCAATTTGCAGAAAGCATATTAATCAGTCCCAGCTTGCCTTGAAAAGAATACATTACATATGTTTTTCAGGAACACATTATTTCCACTGTGTGAAAATAGAGGAAAAATTTAAAAATCATGTCATTTGATGAAATCCTTTTGTTTGAACACGAGAAAGAAGTCAAAAGGGTTTGTAATTTGCTCTCTATAATCTTCAGAAAGGGCTGCCTTAGTAGCTCAGCTGGTAAAGAAACCGCCTGCAATGCAGGACATCCTCGTTCCATTCCTGGGTCAGAAAGTTCCCCTGGAGAAGGGAAAGGCTACCCACTCCAGTATTCATGGGCTTCCCTGGTAGCTCAGACAGTAAAGCATCCCCCTGCAATTCAGGCGACCTGGGTTCAGTCCCTGCATTGGGAGGATCCCCTGGAGGAGGGCATGGCAACCCACTGCAGTATTCTTGTCTAGAGAATCCCATGGGCAGAGGAGCCTGGAGGGTTACTAGTCCATGGGGTTGCAAACAGTCGAACATGACTGAGTGGCCAAGCACAGCACCACACAGCACATTTCTGAAAACCCTACAAGTTCTGAAACAAATTGAATTCAACAGACCATACCTAACCACAGTTAGCTGTAAATAAGCACATGGGTATGCTTATTTACTGCATAAGAAGACCACTTTGTCCAGAATTACTGAAAATCATGTACTGTACTTCCAAAATCTAATTCCAAAAATGGGAAGAAATGTAACTTCCAGTGAATTCCCCAAAGGACACTTTCTGTTAGCTACCAGTTGTGTCATCCCTCTGAGCCACTTGACATGGCCAGGATATTGCAGTGAGGATAAGGAAAGGTCCCTGGTGACTTAACCACCAATACACAAATCTGCATTTTGTATGCACAATAGAAAGTTAGTTTGGCAGCCACAAAATTTGTCTCCTAAGAACTGGCTGGTTTTCATATTATGAGTGAGCCAGATTCATTTTCTTATTGAGGAAGTCCTCATTATATCTGTAAGTACCCATCTAATTCTATTTCGTCTAGAAATAGACTAGGGACACTTTCTGTGTCTCTAGTTATCTCAAGCTCTACCTTTATCTCTTTTTCTTTATCTCCAGCTCAATTTCTTGCTACCTCAATCTCCCTCTTGTTCAACTGCTACACACACACACACACACTGGTTTGTAGTACTAAAGGTAATTAACAAGTGTGGCTCACAAATATTTGTCAGTTTGAACAAGAAAGTCCCCTTAGATCATGTGTTAATCTAAGGAGTTTGATAACACATACAGATTCTTTGGCCCCACCCTCAGAGAGATAATTTCTATACATCTGGAGTTAGATGCCAGTAATCATATCTTTTAGGTTTTTTAACATGATTTTCATGGTCAGTCGGGCTTGGGATTCACTTCCTTGTAGGTACAAAGAGGCCACTCATATTCTCTGTGGCACTTTCAAAATACCAGCTCTCTCAGATAATTTCTCTTCATGTCTGGATGCCAACCTAAAGAAATGTTCAAAAAAGTAGAGGCTTAACCTTCCCTACTCTTTAGGAAAACCTATCTTTGGGGGAAAATATCCTCCCACAGACATATCCTTGCAAAAGGAACAGAGGGCCTGCTTCACTACACATGTTCAAACACTTGCCTATCTACCCTATCCCTTCAATAGCAAATAGGATAAGGAAAGGGGAAGAGGAGATAATATTGGCTAAAGCACTGCAATATTTGCCAAAATATGGGCTAGAAGCTTTTGCATAATCTCATTTGATTTTTCTAACAAGTGTACAAATTAGTATGAGCAAACCTAATTTATGGATCAGGAAATTGATGCTCAAAGAGAAGGAATCTACTCATAGTGGCATAACAAACATGGAGCAGAACAGAGATTCAAAGCATGTTGTCACTGACCTACGTTTAGGAAATCACCCTGATAGTCACAGCCTCCATACACACTAAACATGTATTTCATTTTTCAGCCTAAAAGGCATACACTGTACTGGAATGAACAGTGTATTAGAATGAAATAAGAGTACTGAACTCTGGTTTCCAGCCACAGTTCTTCCCCTAAGTAGCTTTCATGACCTTTGTGAACATTCGTACATTTTTGGAGCCTCGTATTTCTCATCTATTAAATAAAGATGCAGTAGGATGTAATTTCAAATCTGTCACCCTTAAATGTCTTCACTTCCTCTGTTCTTCTCTATCCTTGAATGTCTAATACAGAGTGTATTGCATGCATTATCTGGCATTTTTAGAACATGTCCTTCCTAAACACAGAATAACATCGAATGTTCATCTCCTCTTATATATTTGAAATGTTTTGTCTTACATCCTATTGTTCCTCATACATGATTCAGTACTGGTCAATAACTGTCAAACTCACCACCCCTGAAATATCTCAGTTCACTCATCTGTTTCAGGATGCATTCCAATTCTGATGTCTGTTGCTTACTTTGTGTTTGTAATTCATATAAGTGGAGGTCATTGTAAGGTTTCTGATTATAGAAGCACTCCTTGGAGAAATATTTTTGTTCTTTTGCAAAACTGACTATGCTTCAGAGCAGTGCATTAGGAGAGAGCCTCCTCCACAACAAAAGCTATATCGTAAGCAGGAGTATTAGCATCTGGAAAGAAAATACTATCATGAACACACAAGTGAAACACACAGACATGTTTAACTAGAAAGAACACTGCAAAAATTGTCAAGGGACCTGAACCTGAGTTCAAGTTCAGCTACTACTAGATGTTTAACCTTGGATAAGGCAGTTGACTTTCCAAGATTCACCTCTGTAGATGAGTATCCAAAGGCAATGTAATATTTGAACACAGAATAGGTGAGCTTGAAGATCTCTGCAATCCTCTAGGTTTCCCCAGACCGTTCATTATCCCTTTCTCCTCTCTACTCAAATCTCTGACACCTCCTTTTTGTTTCCTATTTCACTAAACAAACAACAATGAGAAGAAAACATCCACAAGCTTCCAAAACAATGTCCTCATCTGCCTGCATCTGTGCTTATATACTCTGACTTCTTCCCTGTTTCAGTGAAAGACAAATATCCAAAAGAAGATCAACCACTCCATTTGTGCACTGAATTCTGAGCCCCTGGTCCTTACTCAGGGCCTCTGATCCTGCAACTTCTCTCCTGTATCACACGTTTCTCCCTTCTCCTAGATCATTCCCATCAACTAACTTGTTCTCAGACTCTAAGATCTCTTTTTAAATTAAAAAAATATAAAATTTTGAAAACACTTTGAGCCTCATGTCCTTCTCCGGGTACCTCCAAATTATCTTTAAAGCAAGACTTCTCCAAAGAGTGGTCTATATTTTCTTCCAAGTCTTCTCAACCGACTCAAAGATAATTTTTTTGTCCTTTGTTTATTTCACGTCTTAACAGCATTTGACAGAGTGAGCCACTCCATTCTTCCCTTAGCTTTCAGACATCACACTGTCATGACCTCTCTCTGGTTTCAATGGTTACTCCATCTCAGAGCTCAATATTCTATATATCGAACTCTACTTTCATGATGCAAAACATCAACATTGGGCTGTGCGTGCTCCGTCGCTTTGGTTGTGTCTCTTTGTGAAAGTATGGACTGTAGCCCTCCAGGCTCCTTTGTCCATGGGATTCTCCAGACAAGAACACTGGAGTGGGTTGCCATTGCCCTCGAGAAGGCAATGGCAACCCACTCCAGTACTCTTGCCTGGAAAATCCCATGGACGGAGGGGCCTGGTGGGCTGCAGTCCATTGGGTTGCTAGGAGTCGGACACGACTGAGCGACTTCACTTTCATGCATTGGAGAAAGAAATGGCAACCCACTCCAGCGTTCCTGCCTGGAGAATCCCAGGGACAGGGGAGCCTGGTGGGCTGCCGTCTATGAGGTCACACAGAGTCGGACATGACTGAAGTGATTTAGCAGCCTCCAGGGGATCTTCCCAACCCAGGGATTGGACTGGTGTCTTCCGAGCCACTGAGTCACCTGGGAAGCCCCATCATTGTGCTAACAGCTCTCCAATTTATATCTCCACTTAACACTTCTTTAGTGAATGCCATATTCATATATCTACTTGCCTTCTCAATAACTGGAAAGGCAGTAGTATTTAGTGCTGTAGGATATGGGCTTTCTAGGCAACCCCCTGACCTGTGTAGGACCTCTCCATGAGTAGTCTTTGTATTAGAGCTCCCCAGTGGGGCTGGTTGAGACTTTCTCAGGGCTGTACTCAGTCTGAGGCAACTTTCTACTGAAGGTATCCGAAGCTCAAATCTGGCAGCCAAATGTACTCTAATAGCAAGTTCTTTCTTGAAGGGAGATTTAACTGACCACTTTCAGGGCTCCCACAAAGGTACACCTTTGAGCTCAGAGACACCAGCACTGGCAGTGAAGTGCCTCTTCCTCAGAGGTCTGAGCTTCAGCTAGGGGAGGCTCCCCCTCTAAGCTTTGAATGTACAATCATTCACCCTCCTTTCCCTTTGTTCCAGCCTTAGGGGTGATAGCTCTTTCCCTTATTTACTGCTTGCATGATACCTCAGAATTCTCTCTGACACTTTCAGTTGCCTAGTTAAAATGACTAGTTAAATACTTAGTTTAAAAATTGTTTCAATTTCTCTCCATTCAAATAAGTGGTGTTTTTATTTCCTGTTTGGACTTTACTTGATGCCAGCATTATCTAATGACTTTCTCTTGCAGTTAACGAAGGTTCAACTTTCTTTCCCAAACCTTGACCAATATTCTTTACACATAAGAGTATTTCTTATTCCCCAATCTTAGTAACATTCTATCACTGTTATATCATAAATCAGTTCAATGTTTAAACTATTTGACTATGCTAAAAGCTAGTCTCAATTCAACCTCATAGTCTATTCTTTGGTTATGTTTCTTTCCCTGACCAGAGAGCTTTGGTTTTTTTTTTTTTTTTTTTTTGAGCTAATGATTTTCTTAATTTCTATATATGATACATTCCTTAATCTCAACCAGCACTCTTCCTTGATTATATAAATGTTCTCCAATATGTTCAAACATATTTTATTATTATTACTCTCTTGAAGACTTCTCTCTCAGAGCCTTTCTATATCTGGGAATTCTGATTGTTCCCTACTACTACTACTACTACTAAGTCGCTTCAGTCGTGTCCGACTCTGTGTGACCCCATAGACCGCAGCCCACCAGGCTCCCCTGTCCCTGGGATTCTCCAGACAAGAACACTGGAGTGGGTTGCCACTTCCTTCTCCAGTTTTCCTTTAAAATTGGAGGAAGTTGCAGTTCAGTACACACAGTCAAAGTCGTATCTGACTCATTGTGACCCCATGGACTTGTAGCCCACCAGGCTCCTCTGTCCATGGAATTCTCTAGGCAAGAATACTGGAGTAGGTTGCCATTCCCTTCTCCAGGGTTGTTGCCTAGGCCAGCTATATAAAGATTGTCTGGGGAATTCCTGTCACCAGTTCCTATCACCCTGGAGCTTTTTTCTAGCCACCCTTTCATGTGTTGGATCTCCTGTTTACACCTATTTTTAATCAGACCCTTCTTTAATATACAAGACAGCAGCTGATTGACAGTGCCTATCAATATCATAAATTTTAAAGCTAAAAGAAATGAAGATGAAATATATAAAATTTCAGTTGAAGTAATGGAAAGTCAAGGTAGGAAATATTCACTAAAAAAGCGAGAGATTATGATATGATTTTTGGACTCTTACGTATATTTCATCTTCTTCAATATCTGATCTACAAGAGCCTGAATAACAAGAGGAATTTGCCAGATGCTCACTCACGACAAAACTAATTTCAAAGAAACTAAAATGTCTGCTTTGATTATGTGCTCAAATTATATTCAGAGCAGTAATGCCACCACCATTAAATAAGAATCTTTCTAATCGTCTCATTAGCTAGAATTTGCAGAAAATGCAATGGACTAGAAACCTGCACTTGTATGTACCTGTATTTCTTTGGAAGTTAAGATATTGGTCATGAGCATGTGACAAAAGTATTGAAACAGGAAATGGTTACTATTTTGATAAAAATTAACTTGGCTCAACATTCAGAAAATGAAGATCATGGCATCCAGTCCCATCACTTCATGGGAAATAGATGGGGAAACAGGGGAAACAGTGTCAGACTTTTATTTTTGGGGGCTCCAAAATCACTGCAGAAGGTGACTGCAGCCATGAAATTAAAAGATGCTTACTCCTTGGAAGAAAAGTTATGACCAACCTAGATAGCATATTCAAAAGCAGAGACATT
>SJYX01015582.1:49079-80116 GCA_006410675.1 Oreotragus oreotragus
CTTTTGAACTGTGGTGTTGGAGAAGACTCTTGAGAGTCCCTTGGACTGCAAGGAGATCCAACCAGTCCATTCTGAGGAGATCAGCCCTGGGATTTCTTCTTCTTCTTCTTCTTTTTTTTCCATTTTACTTTATTTTACTTTACAGTACTCTATTGGTTTTGGCATACATTGACATGAATCTGCCACAGGTGTACATGAACTCCCAAACATGAACCCCCCTCCCACCTCCCACCCCACATCATCCCTCCGGATCATCCCCATACACCAGCCCCAAGCATCCTGCATCCTGCATTGAACAAAGACTGGCGATTCATTTCTTACATGATAGCATACATATTTCAATGCTAGTCTCCCAAATCATCCCACCCTCTCCCTCAGAGTCCAAAAGTCCGCTCCACACATCTGTGTCTCTTTTGCTGTTTTGCATACAGGGTCCTCATTACCATCTTTCTAAATTCCATATATATGTGTTAGTATACTGTATTGGTGTTTTTCTTTCCGGCTGACTTCACTCTGTATAATCAGTTCCAGTTTCATCTTCTTATTAGAACTGATTCAAATGTATTCTTTTTAATGGCTGAGTAATACTCCATTGTGTATATGTACCACAGTTTTCTTATCCATTCATCTGCTGATGGACATCTAGGTTGTTTCCATGTCCTGGCTATTATAAACAGTGCTGCGATGAACATTGGGGTACATGTGTCTCTTTCTATTCTGGTTTCCTCGGTGTATATGCCCAGCAATGGGCAGCCCTGGGATTTCTTTGGAAGGAATGATGCTAAAGCTGAAACTCCAGTACTTTGGCCACCTCATGTGAAGAGTTGACTCATTGGAAAAGACTTTGATGCTGGGAGGGATTGGGGGAAGGAGGAGAAGGGGTCGACAGGGGATGAGGTAGCTGGATGGCATCACTGACTCGATGGACGTGAATCTGAGTGAACCCCAGGAGTTGGTGATGAACAGGGAGACCTGGTGTGCTGCGATTCATGGGGTTGCAAAGAGACGGATACGACTGAGTGACTGAATTGAACTTGGCTCAATTGACTTTGAAATTTGTTTGCAAAGAGGCTCCCATAGAAATAAATACATTCCAGAGCCAAAGTAAAAAGAAAGCGAAACAAGCCAAAATGGATTGGAAGTGGGGGAAGGATAGGCACAAATGCCAAGGAGAAAGGTATAATATCAAGTTCAATCCACAAAAATATGATGTCATGTCATGCACAACAAAGACGAACTGATTGTTTTGGATTGATTTCAACAAAAGTGTGATTGGTTTCATTCTTGAGGAAGAAGGAGAAGGAAAGAACCATCAATTGTTTTGACCAGGAGAGAAGCATTATACTTTAAACCATTGGCCTGAATTTGTGTTACAACATTGATAAAATTACAATAAATCTTAAGTATACGTTAATCTTAATAATCTTAATCTTAATAATACCAAATAGAAAGTCTTATTAGGACTTAGAAGCCAGTCTTTTAAAATTAAACATTCTCCAAAAGATGTTTTCAACTAGGTGCACTCTTCTGTTGTTACTTTTAAAGCTACCACAAGAGAGCAATAGCTCTAGGCCTTACTGCAGCTTCCTTCCCTTTTAAACTGCAAAGGGTCAGGTTTTTTCAGGTAACAGTTTGGGGGTGACTCAGATTTTTCCACAGTGCAAGTGTGTCTGCAAGGTCTTACAGATCACAGTTAGGCAGCATTCACTGAAGTCCAAAACTTATATAACGCTCTATTGCGCTATTGCAGTAGTTCTCTCCTCTGACTCTGCATTAGTGCCATCTGGGGTGCTTTAAACACACACACACACACACACACACACACACAATGATGCCTGAAGAATGTCTCAGTCAGTATTGGAATACTTAAAAATTTTTCTCAGTAAGACTATCATAGATGAGAACAATGCGAAACCCAGCCTCAGGATATTAGAAAACAGTATTAAGGAATTTGAGGATTTCACATTCATGTGAGTACCCTTTCCTTGTTTTATCTGCAGTCATTTCTGGGATCATATAATGAGGGAAAAGCTTGAATCATCTTTCTGACTATTTATGTTATTCAGCCCAATACTTGAGATTAAGCTGCCTGTATCAGGCTACCTTTTATAATAAAAGGTTTATTCTCATCTGTAAACTTAAATACTTTTTAAAGGGAGAAACAGCATTTTATTATTATCTCTAATAAATTATCGCTAAGAAATCTTTAGCAGAATTCATGTTGCAAACTGTCATTCCCGCTCAATGCCACAGACATCACCTTAATGTAAGAAGCAGAGATGCAAATCCTTATGTGAACAATGATCAAATTAATAAGGGATATTTGTTCTAATTAACACAGACCTCATTTCAATTTTAACTTCATGGATATCACAGAAATAAAACGTTTTGAAACTCAGAGTGAGTCAAAAGTCTTTGTGAATAATTAAAGATTTGTCTTCAAAGCCATTAAAAATAAAATTTAAGAACCAGATTCAACATCTACAAAGAGGAGAGGCACACCCAAGATTCTATTGCTATAGTTTGAGCAAAGATGACAGGCTGATTTATCTAGGTTATCTATTGTACCAGTAATAGGCTGATTTATTTAGGTTATCTATTGTACCAGTAGTATATAACAAATGGTAGAGGACAAATGTTTCTAAACTCCAGATATTAATTGCTTATTATGCACCATATGCCATAGAAGGCAATGGCAACCCACTCAAGTACTCTTGCTTGGAAAATCCCATGGATGGAGGGGCCTGGTGGGCTGCAGTTCATGGGGTCGCTAGGAGTCAGACACGACTGAGTGACTTCACTTTCACTTTTCACTTTCATGCATTGGAGAAGGCAATGGCAACCCACTCCATTGTTCTTGCCTGGAGAATCCCAGGGATGGGAAGCCTGGTGAGCTGCCGTCTGTGGGGTTGCATAGAGTCGGACATGACTGAACCAACTTAGCAGCAGCAGCAGCATGCATCATAGGTAAAATGCTTAACATCTGTTTTTTCCTGTGTAATAATGGGACTAATTACTACATCACACTGTTGTGTCAATGAAATGGGGCAACCAATGCAGAGAAAATGCCAATAGGTAACTTAGTACAGAGCAGTTGGTATTAGATACTGTTCTAGTAACTGACTTTTCAAAGTCTGGAATGTTCTATAGCTGCTGCAACTGCTGTTCATTGGTTGATCCTTAGGTAAGGCCAAGGATGGTTAATGCCTGATCACAAGCTTTATGCTCACAATCTGGTATTTCCCATTCAGCCGCTATTCACAGCTCCTTGCACCCCTCTCCCCCACCAAAACCACCCTTCACCAGGGCTTAATCATGATGCATCAGCGAAACTACAACCAGAAGACTGAAAGAACAACAACAACAACAACAGTAAAACAAAGTCACGTTAAAATGTTAATGGGGTCAAGTTCTGCATTTGCCCATCTCTTGGAAGCAAATGGATTTTCAGTTAGCATTTCACTGTCAGTTTGGGATAGGTCTGTCTTATAGTATCCTTGTGACCCTTTCTCATCCAGAAGTGAATAGAGCAGCAGCATAAGATAGAAAGTATAAGTTATATTCTATTGAAAGTATATATTTACTTTAACATTTAGTAACATGTGTCCAAGTTATCTGAGCAAGCTCCTCAGAAGCAGAAACTATGTCTATTCATCTCTGCAGTCTGTTCAAGCTCAAGAACTGGTACTGCTGCTGCTGCTGCTGCTGCTAAGTCGCTTCAGTCGTGTCCAAATCTGCACGACCCCATAGACGGCAGCCCATCAGACTCTCCCGTCCGTGGGATTCTCCAGGCAAGAACACTGGAGTGGGTTGCCATTTCCTTCTCCAATGCAAGAAAGTGAAAAGTGAAAGTGAAGTCACTCAGGCATGTCTGACTCTTTGCAACCCCATGGACTGCAGCCCACCAGGCTCCTCTGTCCCTGGGATTTTCCAGGCAAGAGTACTGGAGTGGGGTGCCATTGCCTTCTCCACAAGAACTGGTACTAAAAATATGCAAATTAAAACAAGACTATCCATCCATCTAGTTTGCAAAACCTGAAAGGTGTGAAAATATCCATTTCTGGCAACAATCCAAACCTTTTTGGAATCAGTGATATGTTTAACAAGCCTTAAAAATATCCATGCCCTTTGATATGGCAATCACAGTAATTAGACCTAAAAGGAGATTTAAGGAATGTTGAAAGTTACAGTTTCAATGTTCACACAGTGTTCCTTATAATACAAAAATAAACTAAGACTACTGATGGGAGATTAGTTAAATATAGTGCAGCTATAAGATGAAATAATATATATTTATCAAAAATGATGTCAAGGGAACTATTTCCTGGCTTTGAAAAGATATGTTCATAATATACTAAGTGATAGAAGCAGACCACAAATAGTACAATCACATATTTGTCTAAAATAAAATAATATTAAATATACTTGAAACTATTCTGGGAGCCTGGGAGTATACACTCTAAAGTATAAACAATCATAACTTTAAATGATGAAATGACAAGGGACTGTTTACTTATTTATACATTTCTGCATTAATTTCTATAGCAAGCATGTATTAGTTTCTATTCAATAGAAGTTTAGATATTTGGAAATATTCAGATAGATAGAAAACTACAAAGAGTAATGAAATGATTGCCTTTGTAAGCTGTATTCAGAATAGATATTAACATTTTGACAAATATATTTCATCTCTCTCAATAAAAATAAAAAAGTGATACAGCTACCCCTTTCTGCATCCCAGAGATAAACATTACTCTCAAAGTTTATGTGCATCTTTCCTGTCAATATATATTTTTCTACATATTTATAGATAAATTATTATTTTGTTTTAATTTTCACACAAATAATGCTATTGTCATTATTATCATAACCATCATCTTCACCTTGCTGCTGCTGCTGCTGCTGCTGCTGCTGCTGCTGCTAAGTCGCTTCAGTCGTGTCCGACTCTGTGCGACCCCACAGACGGCAGCCCATTGGGCTCTGCCATCCCTGGGATTCTCCAGGCAAGAACACTGTAGTGGGTTGCCATTTCCTTCTCCAATGCATGAAAGTGAAAAGTGAAAGTGAAGTCACTCAGTCATGTCTGACTCAGCGACCCCATGGACTGCAGCCCACCAGGCTCCTCCATCCATGGGAATTTCCAGGCAAGAGTACTGGAGTGGGATGCCATTGCCTTCTCTGCATCTTCACCTTAGTTAAGCTTTATCAAGCAGCTTCACCAGTATAAACTCATTACATTCTACTGTACTGCCTCACTATATAAATTTACTTGGATAAATTTTATATGTTTTGGTGTTGAAGAGGTATGTACTCCTACCCCAAAGTGAATCTGCTGCTGCTGCTGCTAAGTCACTTCAGTCGTGTCCGACTCTGTGCGACCCCATAGACGGCAGCCCACTGGGCTCCCCCATCCCTGGGATTCTCTAGGCAAGAATACTCCTACCCCAAAGTGAATCTAATTTGCACTTTATTTAATTTCTCTTGAGGCAAAGGTTTTCTGTTTTGTTTAATTTATTATTTGCTTTGTATTTGTGAATTCTCTTTTCACTTCTTTGATAGATTCAATATATTGAACATAACATTATGTATGTATTCAATCTTATCTCAGCAAAATAGCTAAATAATTAATACCTTTCTCTTTTAGAATATGTTGCATTATGTAGATAGAGACATAATGTCCTTCAGGTGGCTTAGGTCAGTACTTTTGCTCCGGGGGGAGGGGGGAATTTCTATTGATGTTTGATAGTGAAATATTCATACAAAAGAAAGATCTTATTTGGCAATGATTTATATATAATATAACATAATATAATATTCATCACCAGGCAAATCTTAAGTCAAGACACATTTCATTATTTCAGTTGAGAAGCTAGATTTGATTTATAATGGCTTTCCAATGCTAAATGGCAAAAATCTATTTTATAAACTAATAACAAAATAAAAATAAGAATTGTCCTTATCTTTCCATTTTTCAATTTGAACCTAACCTCACCCCCATTCTTAGTAAAGTTTCAAGGCCCAATGTCACAATTCTTGTTGAATTTCTTATCCTTTTTTTTCCTTTCACATATAACATAACCTATCAACCATATCTGGTATTTATGCAGCTCCTCAGATCTAGTCAACATGTGCCACTTAAAGCCTTAAAAGAGGAAGATGGGTAGCAGTGAATTGAGAAGAAAATGAAAGATAATGGAGGAAGTATTGATCCATTTAACCATTTTCACAGAGGTAGCCTGGAGAATTGCTGGTTCTATTTCAAATAATAACTTTCAAAAGCTTCCATAAGATGTGAAGCTGTATATACAAGAGAGTATTCATTCCATATTGACCTAATTTAAAGAAATCATACTTTAGACTCATAAAAATAGAGAAAAAAACAATGTTTTTTCCCTAACCTGAGGCACCTTAGGATTTAACAGCTTTTCCATTCTTTTTCTAGTTTTTAAGGAAGACAGACAAGAAATATGATGTAGGGATTTGCTTTTAGACTTTATCAACTATGATGCTATGTTCTATTCAATTAGGATAATCTTATAAAGAGATAAAATTTGGATGTCTGCTCTTAGCCTAAAGTAACAACATGTTTAATCCTATTTATACATCAACTATCATGTTAGATAATTTGCAATGATGAGATATCTATTACTTGCTGTTATGTAGCAAGATTAACATTTATATCTGTGAGGCCTAAAAATCTTGTTTGTTAAAATAATTCATTTTGTGGAAAGGGATAGTTAAAGACTTTTATCCCACAAACTTTTCATTGTTCCAAGGAGCATTATAAGCTATATTTTCAATGTGTTTATTTCATTTTTTTTTATTTTAAGAGATACTTTTTAATAACAGTTAGTAGACATCTGAACTTTGAAAATGTGATTTCCCATTCCCAACTCTTCAGTACATTTTTGCAGCTTAGTAAATCTCAAATTATGAAATCTATGCTTTTTCAGTTGACTGGAGTCATTATTTTGCAAATGTTAAGAGAGCAAGCCTTGAAGTTAGCTCACCAGGGACTGAATCACTGATCTGTTTCTTCATTGCGTGACTCTGGAGAAGTTATTTAACCTCTCCTTGCCTCAGTAAAATGGAATCAATAATAATACTTACTTCTAGGGTTGTTAAATGAAGATTAAATGAATTAATAAGCATAAAGTATTGTGAGCAGAATGTGGCATGAAATAAATGCTACATAAATATTAGTATTAGGTACATTCTTCACATTATGATCTTGGTTTCTGACATTTCTTTATAAAAACCCTCAATCTGCAAATTTGAGAGTATCTAGAGCATATTCATTTTAGACACAGATTATCTATGTTTTTTATTTTTGCATTTTTACAGTTTTTTCTTGGTTTGTTTTGTTTCATTATTTGACTTATTTGTAGATAAGAATGACCAAGAAAATCTGGAACAGCAAAAAAGTTTGCTGCCCATTCCGTTTTAATTTGAGGAGTAAGATATGCATCGATTTTCTCCTGTAAGAACAGTATTATTAGTTGAATTTGTTATCAAGAATGCTAGTCACTAAATTACCATTTACGTTGTTTATTTGCTCTTGCAGGCTTCTGGATCATTTTTATTGCTATGCTTGCTTTGTTAACCATGAATTTGCCTTCTTTTTCTCACACCTGTGATTTTGTCCTGGCATTTAGTTCTGGGATCTACTCATTGAGAGCTGTCAACATTTAATTTTACTGTCAAAAACATAATGAAAGTTTAATCTGTATTGCAGAATGTACAGACAAATGAGATGTCCAGGAAGAGTAGAGAAGTTCTTAACAACAAGTCTTCTCAACATAGCTAAGCTTGATGCTCTTCTGCTTACACTGTGAAAGTACACTTAAAGCGGAGGGCAGGGTAAAAACAAGTTGCCTACAAATATCAGAAGCACCTACAAAATTTGATTTTTCATTTGTCTCTTACTTGATGATGACCACTTTTCCTATTACTTACTAAATCTTAAAATACTGAGAATAATTTGGAGAAATAAGAAAAGTCCCTTTTACTTGACATCTTTTGAACCCTGAATATCGCACTAAAATCTTAGTCATCTTTATGGCTGTTTATTTATGCACATACAAGAAGGCAAGCACTGCTAGATAGATAACTTGAATAGTTTAAATATTTTATTCTTATTTTACAGAGGTCAAAACTGAGACTCTAGAGGTTAAAAAACTTGCCTAAACTTATGTACCCTGGTAAGGAACAAAACTAAAATGGTTATGCTCTTTCTATTTCATTTAGTAATGTGAGATAGAGAAATCTGGAAAATATGACATAGATCTCGGAGTATTGCATGCCCATTGACATTTTTGTCACTCCTCTGGCACACACAAAGACACACGCCTCCAATGAGTTTACTACTACTATTTTCCTACAGAAATAGCTTTATTCATCTATCAAAATTTTAAATTTAAGCTTCAATCATAACATATAGCCTTCAAAATATAGTAACACTACCAAGACAGATTATAATAGAGACTTTGTGTGTGTCTGTGTGTGTGTGTCTCTGTGTGTGTATGTGTGTTTCCCCAAACCTCCATTCCTGGTCTTCCTCCAGAAGACAGAATACTAAACACTTCATTTTTGCCCTAGATAGCAAGTGTGAGTTTTTCTATTTGTTTTGATTTGAGAGGGAAAATCGCTAGACCATTCAGGTATGACCTAAATCAAATCCTTTATGATTTTACAGTGGAAGTGAGAAATAGATTTAAGGGCCTAGATCTGATAGATACAGTGCATGATAAATTATGGAATGAGGTTTGTGACATTGTACAGGAGACAGGGATCAAGACCATCCCCATGGAAAAGAAATGCAGAAAAGCAAAATGGCTGTCTGAGGAAGCCTTACAAATAGCACTGAAAAGAAGAGAGGTGAAAAGCAAAGGAGAAAAGGAAAGATATAAGCATCTGAATGCAGAGTTCCAAAGAATAGCAAGAAGAGATAAGAAAGCCTTCTTCAGCGATCAATGCAAAGAAATGGAGGAAAACAACAGAATGGGAAAGACTAGAGATCTCTTCAATAAAATTAGAGATATGAAGGGAACATTTCATGGACAGATGGGCTCGATAAAGGACAGAAATGGTATGGACCTAACAGAAGCAGAAGATATTAAGAGATGGCAAGAATACACAGAAGAACTGTACAAAAAAAGACCTTCACGACCCAGATAATCACGATGGTGTGATCACTCATCTAGAGCCAGACATACTGATTGGATGGCATCACCGAGCCAATTGGACATGAGTTTGAGTAAACTCTAGGAGTTGGTGATGGACAGGGAGGCCTGGCATTTTGCAGTCCATGGGATCGCAAAGAGTCAGACACAACTGAGCAACTGAACTGAACTGAACTATAATAAGCTTGTCTATATTTCATTGTAGTTGACAACCTGTGGCTATATTATTAGATAAAATAGTTTAATCTTCCTGAAAAATGAAAATTTTTTTATTATCATATCACTCTCATTATTTCTAGTAATGTTCTTCATCTCAATAAGAGATATTAATATAGCCATGGGAGGTTTCTTTTTTTTTTGGATTTACATGGTATATATATATTTCCATCTTTTCTACTTTCTATCTTTTTGTATCCTTACCTTTTGGAAATCTCTCTGATGAACTGCATTTAACTGCATTTTTTGCTTTTGTTTTTTTATCTCATCTGATAGTTTTTTTCTTTTTACTGTTTGTGGGAAATATACTGTTTCTCTTCTTTTAGTAGCTACAATTCCAACATGTTTTCTTAACTTATGAAACTGTAAAAGCCAATCAAGTATACTTTTGCTCCCTTTAGAAAACTCAGTATTTGGAACACTTTAATTCTTTTAAACTTTAATTCCCTTAAATTCCTTTAATCCCGAAATCCCACAAAGTTAATGTTATTTTTGCGTATTTGGGGACACTTTAAGTCTTTTTTTTTTAAAGGACATTCTTATTATTAGTTTGTATATATAGCCAGTGCTTATTTAAATCATTTAAATTCATCTACAAATGTATAACTTTCACTTTTTTTTTTAAAAACTTGGATTTAGAACTTGCATTTAAAACAGCTGTCTGGGATTATTTTCCATTTATCTGAAATACACTTTTCAGAATTTCCTTTAATGATACTCTGGTGGTTGGTTTAGTCACTAAGTCATGTCTGACTCTTGCGACTCCATGGACTGCAGCCTGCCAGGCTCCTCTGTCCATGGGATTTTCCAGGCAAGAATACTGGAGTGGGTTGCCACTTCTTTCTCCAAGCAATGATACTCTACTAGAGGCAAGCTTCTCAGTTTAGTTGGTTGGAGAAATGTCCATATTTAACNCTGCAGCCTGCCAGGCTCCTCTGTCCATGGGATTTTCCAGGCAAGAATACTGGAGTGGGTTGCCACTTCTTTCTCCAAGCAATGATACTCTACTAGAGGCAAGCTTCTCAGTTTAGTTGGTTGGAGAAATGTCCATATTTAACTTGTGCTCTTGAAAAAATTCTACTGAAGCTAGACTTTGGGTTAGTAGTTATTTTCTTTCAACACACTAAAGATTTGATTTCATAGGAAACTGAACATTTCTTGACATTCTCAAAATCACTCTTTGGTAGGAATCTGCCTTATCTCACAGGCTACTTGTAAGATTACCTTTTTGTCTTTGGTATTCTAAAGTTTCACTCTTATGCATCCAAATGTGAATTTCTTTTTGGTCATTTTGCTTGTGATTTGTGATTTCTAAGGGGACTAATTAGTCACTTTCATTGGTTCTGAAAATTACTCAATCTTTATTTCTTCAGATATCTCTTCTATTTTATTCTCTCTGTCCCTTTCTTTTGATGCTCAAATCATGCTTAGGTTAGGCCATCGCACTCTCTTCTCTGTGTCTTGTTACCTTTATTTGACTTTCCATGCTGAATTCCACATAGTTCCTTCTAGTCACGTTTTAGGTTACTAGTTCTCTCGTCATATATGAAAGGCTAATAATCTCTTAAGCTTGGTCACTGAATTTTTAATTTCAGATATTATATTTTTATTTCTAGAAATTGTGTGTGTTTCTCTCCAGATATTCTTTATCATTGTTTATAGTTTCCTGTTACTATTCTTGAGTATCTTTTATTTTTGAAATGTAGTAATCATTGTTATTTTATTGTTTTCTGTTTGTCGTAATATTTGAAATCTCCACAACCAATTTCTGTTGTTGTTTCTTCTGTTCTCATTCATAAGCCTTGTTTTCTTATGAGTAAAGTAATTTTTTTACCGTGTTACTCTTTTTTTTTTTTTAAGAAAATTACGTGTAGGAATTCTTTGAGACCTAGTGTAAAGGTGTTTTCTCTGCAAAATATTTGTCATTGCTTCTGCCACATAGGGGCATTAATGGTCTTCAACTATTTTAAATTACCTGGTTTGAGATTTTCTTGTTTGTTTATTTTTCAGTTTTATTGAGATATAACTGACAAGTGAAAGTGTAATGTATTCAGAGTGTATAGCATGATGATATTGTGAAAGGGTTACCACAGTATATAACACATTCACCATTGAGAATTTTTTTTTTTAAACCACCTAAATCACATTAATTTGAGCTGCAAATATACCCAAGACTAGGTTTTGGTTACTAAATGAATCTTGCATGACCTTTATGAGGGAGGGTCTCCTCTTTGGGCAAGCCCTAAGATTTGTCTCTACCCCTCTGTATCCCACAGTTGTGTGAAAACTGCAGTTTAAGTTCACTAAGTTCAAGTAAATGTCCTTAGGCCAAAAAAAAAAAAAAATTTTAGTCATTTTATCTCTCTAAGATCCTGCCTTCCTTTAGCTTTTATTCTAATAATTTCCTTAGTACTGTATCAGTTCTCTGATGCTATTAAGTAAAAAAAAAAAGTATGTAAAAATATGGGGCTTCCCTCCTAGCTCAGTCGGTGAAGAATCTGCCTGCAGTGCTGGAGACCCAGGTTTAATCCCTGGGTTGGGAAGAGTCCCTGCAGATGGAAATGGCAACCCACTCCAGTATTCTTGCCTGGGAAGTCCCATGGCCAGAGGAGCCTGGCAGGCTACAGTCCCTGGGGTCACAAGAGTCGGACACAACTTAGTGACCAAACCACCATGTAATAATGTACACACACACGCTCTCAAGCATGTTTAGTTCTTTTAAGCAAGAGATATGCAGACATCTAAGCGTTCAAATTCAGAAGCTAAAATTTAGCAAGATTTCTACTAAAGGTGTAAGTAGAATAACTTAATGGATAAAGTTAACCAGATGGCTATAATGCAGCTTACTGTGACATGCAAATTTCATCTATAATAGAAAACAAATTATGGAAGACCTAATTCAAGGAGAAATAGCTCATAAGAGCTCTTGGGAGGGAGAAAAATAATACTACCAACAAAAAATAATGGAAGGAATAATGACATTTCCTTCTCCAAGGAATCTTTCCGATTCAGGGATCAAACGTGTGTCTCCAGAATTGCAGGCGGATTCTTCACTGAGTCACCCGGGGAACCCCTCTCATATATAAAATGGGGATAAAAATGCTAACTGTATGTGAGAAGACTGAGACACGGATAATCACAGATAATAAATGGGCTAACAGGGACTCAAACCTAGGTAGTAACAATCTAAAGTCCATGCTTTATGTATATTGCTGGTGTGTGTACTCAATCTCAGGTGACTCTTTGCCACCCATGGACTGTAGCTGCCAGGCTGCTCTGTCCATGGGATTCTCCAGGCAAGAATACTGGAGTGGGTTGCCATTTCTTAACAGTAAGGGAAAATTAAAGCTATTTTTAAAATTTGGGTGTGGGGAAAGGTTTCAACTACATAGTGTAGGAGATATCACATACATGTTGGTTTGTGGGTTAGTGACTAAATATTCTNGTCCATGGGATTCTCCAGGCAAGAATACTGGAGTGGGTTGCCATTTCTTAACAGTAAGGGAAAATTAAAGCTATTTTTAAAATTTGGGTGTGGGGAAAGGTTTCAACTACATAGTGTAGGAGATATCACATACATGTTGGTTTGTGGGTTAGTGACTAAATATTCTTTTAAGAAAGCTTTGATTTTAATTATAGCAGAATTATAATAAAGCATAAGGAAAATATGTAGAATAACAGGAATAATTTACTATACTTGTAAATTGTAAAAAGAGTTTTCTTTCACGGCAAATCTTTAAAAAATGGGTCAGTTAAAATAACTTTAATTGTATACTGCCATAACTTGGGAAAGTCAAGTATAATCTAGCAAAAAACCTAGCAAAAAAAAATAAATAACACAATAGAAAATTCAGTTAGAGAGACAAAGAACACCACAGTGCCTACTTGTATTTAGTTAATATTATGTGGAATAAACTACTTAAGAATGAAGGATTTGAGGTAATGATTCATATGAGTACAATTTCAACTTAAAAAATGGTTACAAATATAATTAGGAAAAAATTTGATAATATTTGCAGATGACGCATGGCAAATCAGGAAACAACTTGAGAGTATAGTAAAACTAATTACTTTGAAATCAACTACAGTCAACCCTTGATTAACTGGCATAAATGGCGTGATGAACAGATAGAAAGGAAACCACAATTACTCAGAATCACCATTAAAACCAAACTAAAAAACCAATAACAATATGACACAAATTTATTTAATAATACAGTAGTTTGAAAGTCCACAGATATTACACAAAAGTGTAAAAATATTACAAGTACTTTGATTTAAGACCATCTGCCAAAAATTACTGGGCTGTTAAACAACTTTATGGTAAAGATCCTTGTATTTATGAGTCTTGGATTAAGCAGACACATGCCTCATTTCTCCTTCATTAATACCCTTAATTAGAGGTTCACCCCAAATTTGGATTTTTGTTCTGCAATGTTAGAATACAGGCATACCTTGTTTTATTGAGATTCAATTATTGTACTTCTCAGGTATTTCATTTTTGTTTTTTAATAAATTGAAATTTTATGGCAGCAATGTGTCAAACAAATCATTTTTCAATAGCATTTTGTCCCATCATGACTCCATTTCACATTTTGGTAATTCTGGGACTATTTCAAAGTTTGTTCATTTCTATCCTATTTGTTACAGTAATCTCTGGTCAGTGATCTTTGATGTTATTTAGTAGTTGTTTCTTATGCCATGAAACATTCCTATGTAAGACCGCAAACCTAATCAATAAATATTGTGTGCGTTCCCACTGCCCCACCAACCAGTCATTCTCCCATCTTTCTCCTTCTCCTTATGCCTCCTTGTTTCCTGAGACACAATACAATGTTGAAATTAGGCCAGTTAATAACCCTACAATGGCCTCTAAATGTTCAAGTGAAAGAAAGTCTCACATATCTCACTTGAAATCAGAAGCTAGAAATTATTAAGCTTTTTCCCTTCAAGGAAAGGCATGTCAGAAGGACATGTGAGGAAGGCATGTGAAAAACAGAGATAGGCTGATAGGTGAGCTTCCTATAACAAACAAATAGCCAGGTTGTGAATGCAAAGAGGCTAAGTTCCTGAAGGAAATTAAAATCACTACTCCAGTAAACACATGAAAGATAAGAAAGCAAAACAACATTATTGCCGATACAGAGAAGGTTTTCATGGTCTGGATAGATCAAACAAGCCACAACAGTCCCTTAAGCCAAAGCCTAATCCAATGCAAGGACCTAACTCTCTTCAATTCTTTGAAGGTTGAAAGAGTGAGGAAAATGTGGAAGAAAAGTTGGAAGCTAAAAGAGGTTGCTTTATGAGGCTGAAGGGAAAAAGCCATCCATATAACATAAACATGCAAGGTGAAACACAGGTGCTGATGTAGAAGTTGCAGCAAATTATCCAGTAGATCTTGCTAAGACCATTAATGAAGGTGGATGCACTAAACAACAGATTTTCAGTTGTATACAAAACGGCTATATACTGGAAGAATATGCTCCTTTGACTTTCATAGCGAGAGAGGAGAAGTCAATACCTGGCTTCAAAGCTTGAAAGTTACTCTTCAAAGGTGCTCTTGTTAGGCAGAGGTTGATGTAGCTGGTAACTTTAACTTGCAGCAAATGCTCATTTACCATTCTGAAAATCCTGGGACCTTCGGAATTATGCTAAACCTACTCTGTGCTCTGTAAATGGGACAACAAAGCCTGGATAATGGCATATTTATTGACTACATGGTTTACTGAATATTTTAAGCCCACTCTTAAGACCTACTGCTCAGAAAAAGATTGCTTTTAAAATATTACTGTTCATTGGCAATGCTTCTGGTCATTCAAGAAATCTGATGGAAATGTACAATGAGATTAATGTTGTTTTCATGCCTGCTAACAAAACACTAATTCTGCAGCCAATGGATCAAGGAGACATTTTTACTTTCAAGACTCTTATTTAAGAAACACATTTCATAAGGCTATAGCTGCCATAAAGAGTGATTCCTCTGATGTTTCTAGGCAAAGAAAGTTGCAAACCTAGAAGGGATTCACCATTCTAGATGTCTTTAAGCATGTTTATGATTTCATGGAAAGATGCCAAAATACCAACATTCATAGAAGTTGGAACTGGTTGATTCCAACTCTCATAGATGACTTTGTGGAGTTAAAAAACAGTGGAGGAGGCAACTGCAGATGTGATGGAAACAGCAAGAGAGCTAGAATTAGAAGTGGAAAATGTGACTGAATTGTTGCATTGTTACTTTGCCAACTGAGGTCCGTCTAGTCAAGGCTATGGCTTTTCCAGTGGTCATGTATGGATGTGAGAGTTGGACTGTGAAGAAGGTTAAGCACCGAAGAATTGATGCTTTTGAACTGTGGTGTTGGAGAAGACTCTTGAGAGTCCCTTGGACTGCAAGGAGATCCAACCAGTCCATTCTGAAGGAGATCAACCCTGGGATTTGTTTGGAAGGACTGATGCTAAAGCTGAAACTCCAGTACTTTGGCCACCTCATGCGAAGAGTTGGCTCATTGGAAAAGACTTTGATGCTGGGTGGGATTGGGGGCAGGAGAAGAAGGGGACGACAGAGGATGAGATGACTAAATGGCATCACTGACTCAATGGACATGAGTCTGAGTGAACTCCGGGTGTTGGTGATGGACAGGGAGACCTGGCGTGCTGCGATTCATGGGGTTGCAAAGAGTCAGACACAGACTGAACGACTTTCACTTTCACTTTCATGCATGTGTGAGAGCAGAAGTATATGCGGATTTCTCATATATGTCTGCTATGTCCCTCTCAATTTTGTTCCAAACACAGAAATATTTTACTAAATAAAGTTGTTTTAAAAAGGTAATGTCTTTGGGAAACTAGATATACAATTAAATTAATGTTGAACAGAAAAATGGTTTAAGATATAAATAGCTACATAAAATAAGATCTCTAGAATATAATAACAGGTTGATTTTAAAGTAGCAAAAGTAATATCAAGATATGAAAATTGGACAGAGGAAATTTAATGTATTTTTAAAATTTTATGTTTTATTTTTAATTGTAGGATAATTGTTTCACAATATTGTGATTTAAACAGAAAATATTAAATCTCTGAAACCAAAATGAGATATATTTAATAACTAGTCAAGAAAGTGAAGTTGTTCAGTCATGTCTGACACTTTGTGACCCTATGGACTGTAGCCTACTAAGCTCCACAGTCCATGGGATTTCCCAGGCAAGAATACTGGAGTAGGTTGCCATTTCCTTCTCCAGGGGATGTTCCTGACCTAGGGATCAAATCCAGGTCTCCCACATTGCAGGCAAACTCTTTACCGTCTGAGCCACCAGAGAATCTCAACTAGTCAAGGTGTCACATAAATCATTGCAACTAGCAAGTGGGATAACTTTCAATTAGTATGTATACGGATATAATGATAGAGCAAAAGAGAGAGAGAGAGAGAGGGACCATGTTTATTCTGTCTGTTACAAGGGCATGGGAGCAGGAATGAAGAGCTCAAGAAGGAGAAATCGTTCCAGTAGTCAATTAGTGATTTCAGAAACCCATGTACACATCTGGCAAGAAAAGCAGATCCATAAACTTTGCCCAGCACATCTCATTAGTGATTTTGAAAGGGATTAGATATCAATCATCACCTCTATATGCTTCCTGCAGAACAGTCTGCTTGATACAACCTTCATAATTCATAAGGCTAGTAGAGTCTTAGGTAAAATATGAATGAAAACATATTTATGTATAGAAGCTAAGCTCTCTTCAAAGTATATAGAAGGGTACTCAGTTTATGGCTCTCATTATCATTATCACCAAAGGGAGTTACTGTAAACACTTCCATTCATTGTCAAATGACATAATATATCATGTGTTCTGATTTAAGAAAACTAGGGCTTAAAATGTTATTACAAATGAGATTTAATTTGAAACAATAAATCCTGTAATTGGATAGATTTTAGCAAAATGAAAACCAAAGACACTTGCTCCTTGGAAGAAAAGCTATGACATACCTAGACAGAATATTAAAAAGCAGAGATGCTACTTTGCCAACAAAAATCCATCTAGTCAAAGTTGTAGTTTTTCCAGTAGTCATGTATGGATGTGAGAGTTGGCCTATAAAGAAAGCTGAGCGTCAATGAATTGATGCTTTTTGAACTGTGATGTTAGAGAGGACTCTTGAGAGTCCCTTGGACCACAAGAAGATCCAACTAGTCAATCCTAAAGTAAATCTGTCCTGAGTATTCATTGGAAGGACTGATGCTTAAGCTTAAACTTTAATACTCTAGCCTCTTGATGCAAAGAACTGACTCATTGGAAAAGACCCTGATGCTGGGAAAGATTGAAGGTGGGAGGAGAAGGGGACGGCAGAGGATGAGATGATTGAATGGCATCACTGACTCTATGGACATGAGTTTGAGTAAGCTCCGGGAGTTGGTGATGGAGAGGGAAGCCTGTCATGCTGCAATCCATGGGGTTGCAAAGAATCAGACATGACTGAGGGACTGAACTGAAGACAAATATTCTGAGAAATTGATGTTTCCAATGACAGGCTATAAGCGGTTTATAACTTTGGTCCTGTCTGCACATTATTTATTTTACTGTAAGGAATATGGGGCTACATCTAAAGTAATCCCCACTCCTCAGTAGGCTACCAAAGCTGCATATACTTCTCACCATGCAAGGCTTATTTTCAGCACAGGAAAAGACTGAACCAACCACCCAGGCTTTCAGAAAAACAGCAGGGGCAGAACCATGATGGAAACATGTTTAAAATAGTAAACACCCTCTACTCACTACACATTTGACAATAAACTGTCCCCTGCAGGGAACAAAATTATTTGAAGTGTGGTCCTCCAAAAAATGGATAGAAAGCATTCCCAGTTGTACTTTTAGTGTTCTAAAATTGATTGCAGCTGCCTAGTTATTGCATAGAGACTGAATTTTGCAGTTGCAATCAAGGATGTAAAACATCTTATAAAATATTAAATAGAAAAATGTGAGTCATGAATTTTAAAACCAAAGAGAAAAAGGAAGGAAGGATAAAGGGAGGAAGGAAAGAAGCGAGGGAGGGAGAGAAAGAAAGAGGGAGGAAGGAAGGAAGGAAGCACGGAATGAAACCAGTCAGGGATATATGAGCTGTTTTTTGCTTTATGTAATAAAGACAAACTATTCAAATACTGTAAAAAGAAGAGGAATCGATAAAATAAAAACTTAAAAATGGTAAATACACAATGTATCAGCCAAATCAATTCTGTATTACTTGTACAATAAGAAACAAATCAGTACAAATTAAGAGATATAAAAGGAAGATGGAAAGGTATAATGGGAGACTCTCTTGGAGTTGCTTTTGACAGTAAACATTCTCTTTACATATGTCATAAGTTTAATGTTGACTACTGTCATCTAGGAGAAAAGGAAAGATATATCCACCTGAATGCAAAGTTCCAAAGAATATCAAGGAAAGATAAGAATGCCTTCCTTGGTTATCAATGCAAAAAAAAAAAAAAATAGAGAAAAAGAGGAGAGTGGAAAATTATTGAGATCTCTTCAAGAAAAAGATACACCAAGGGAACTATGCAAAAATGGGCACAATAAAAGACAAAAATGGTATGGACCTAACAGAAGAAGCATAAGATATTAAGAAGAGGTGGCAAGAATATGCAGAAAAACTATACAAAAAAAACCCTAATTACCTAGATAACCAGAATGGTGTAATCACTCACGTAGAGCCAGACATCCTGGAGTGCGAGGTCAAGTGGGCCTTAGGAAGCATCACTATAAAGAAAGGTAGTGGAGATGATGGAATTCCAGCTGAGCTATTTCAAATCCTAAAAGATGATGCTGTTAAAGTGCTGCACTCAATATGCCAGCAAACTTGGAAAACTCAGCAATGGTCGTAAGACTGAAAAAGGTCAGTTTTCATTTCAATCTGAAAGAAGGGAAATGCTAAATAGCATTCAAACTACAGCACAAATGCCCTCATCTCTTACGCTATCAAAGTAATGCTCAAAAATTTCAAGCTAGGTTTCAACATGATGTGAACCAAGAACTTCCAGATGATCAAGCTGGATTTAGAAAAGGCAGAAGAGCCAGTAACTAAATTGCCAACATTCACCGGATCATAGAAAAAGCAGGAGAATTCCAGGAAAACATCTACTTCTGGTTCAGTGACTACACTAAAGTCTTTGACTGTGTGGATCAAAACAAACTGTGGAAAGTTCTTAAACAGATGGGAATACCAGACAACTTTAACTGCCCCCTGAGAAATCTGTCAAGAATCACCAGTTAGAATGACATGTGGGCTCTGTTTTGGGGCAGTCCTAAGATGGCAGAGGAATAGGACAGGGAGACCACTTTCTCCCCTACAAAGTCATCAAAAGATCATTTGAATACTGAGCAAGTTCCATAAAACAACTTCTTAACACTGGTGGAGGACACCAGACACCCAGAAAGGCAGTCCATTGTCTTTGAAAGGACATAGGACAAAATATAAAAGATAAAAAGAGAGTCAAAAGAGTTAGGGACAGAGACCTGTCCTGGGGAGGGAGTTATGAAGGAGGAGAAGTTTCCAAATATCAGGAAACCCTCTCACCAGTGGGTCTGTGCAGAGTTTTGAAATCTCAGAGTGCAAAATAATCAGGAGGAAAAAATAAATAAAACCCAGAGGTTACGTGTAATCACAACTCCCTGAAGAGAAGTAGCCCAGACGCTTGTGTCCAGCACCAGCATGTAGGGGCTGAACAGAGAGGTGCGGGCTGCACTGCTACGTGTAAGGACCAGGCCTGAATGCTCTGAGGGCAATCTGAGGGAGCTAATGTGAGATAGCAACCCAAACTGTGGTTTGGGTTTGCCAGAGGAAAAAAAAAAAGACAGAGAGAGAACTTTCCTGAAAAAAGCTCTAACCTAAGGCACTGCTGGGTCTGCACACAGAAGAAAGGACTGAGAGACTACAAGAGGAGAGCTAGCCCACTGCAGACTGGCCCATCCACCACCAGAGGCAGAGAGGCAGGCAAGCAACAGCCAAAGCTGGAGGGAGAGGGGTAATTTTAGCGCCAGAGACGGCATCCTCCACCAAACTGTGAGCAGACCCAGAGTTGCCAACCAAGTCTTCCTGGGATCCTGGACAGTTGACATCCGCCAGGAGGGTTGCAGCCAGAGATCAGCTCCCCAGAGAAGACACGTGGCACACCTGAGACAGTACTCCCACTGCACACCCAGGAAACCAAGCAGCTGGAATTGGGGAGCTGATAAGATGCACCACCACATCTGGGAAGAGTGCACTCATGAAGCACCTTGTCACCTGAGGTGCTCGGACCTGGGAAGGGCACAAAATGCAGGCCCAACTGAGTCTGTGCCTTTGTGGAGTACTCCAGAACCTGAATGTGTGTGCCTTAGACCTGGGAAGTGCACACAACCCAGGGCCTGCTTTAGACAGTTACCCTGCAGAGCAACCTGGAACCTGAGCAGTATAGATCGGGAAAGCGCACACACCATGAGTAGGGGTAAATCCAGTGTGACCTAGACACTGCAAGCACTCCTCACACATGCCAGTGATATTTGTTTGCAGTTTTCCTCCCTCCCCAAGGCACAACTGAACAAGTGAGCCTAGATAAGTGACCACCTCCGCTCCCTTGTGTCAGGGCAGAAATTAGACACTGAAGAGACTTGGAAACAGAAGCCAAAATAAACAGAGGGAACCACTTTGGAAGTGACAGGTGCAACAGATTAAAACCCTGTAGTTAGGACCAAATACATTGGAAGGGCCTGTAGACCTTGAGAAGAAGTATAAGCTGGAACAAAAAATTGTGTGAAACAGAACTGACCCCACAGTGCACTCAACAGCTCCAGAAAAATTCCCAGATAGATTTACTATTATCATTTTTTTTAATTTTAAATTATTTTAAAATTTTAAGTCCTTTGTTACTCCTTTAACTTTCATTTTTTTAACTTACTATTGCCTTGCAAAAAAAGACCCTATTTTTAAAGTAAATTACATATATATTTTTTATAATTTTTGTGATTTTTTTTTAATATTGTAATTTTGAGTGTTTAACCTCTACTCTAGACTTTCAATCTTTGCTTTTTGGTATTTGTTATCAATTTTTTACCTTTAAGAATATAATCTTCAGTACCCATTTTTTACTTAGGAGTGTAATTGCTGGCTTGATTGCCCTCTTTCCCTTTTGACACTCCTTTTTCTCTTCCAGATCACCTCTATCTCCTACCTCTCCCTTCTCTTCTCTATCCAACTCTGTGAATCTCTTTGGATATTCTGGACTGTAGAGAACACTTAGGAACTGATTATTGTCTAGATCTGTCTCTCTCCTTTTGACTCCCCTTCTTCTCCTGGTCACCTCTATTTCCTTCCTCCCTCTTCTATTCCCTTGTAACTCTGTGAATCTCTCTGAGTGTTCCAGGCTGTGTAGAGCACATAGGGAATTGATTATTGGCTAGCTTGCTCTCTCCCCTTTTGATCCCCCTTCTTCTCCTGGTCACATCTATCACCCTCCTCCCTCTTCTCTTCTCCATGTAACTCTGCAAACATCTCTGGATGTCCCTCACTGTGGAGATACTTTTCTCCATTAATCTAGATGTTTTATCATTTATGCGGTATGGATAGAGAAGTCTTGAGGTTACTGTAAGAATAAGACTGAAAAGCAGAGGCAGGAGGCTTAAGTCCAAAACTTGAGTACACTCGAAAACTCCTCACTTCAGAGAATATTAGTCAACAAGAGCTCATCCTAAAACCTCCATACCTGAACCAAGCTATACCCAAGAGCCAACAAGTTCCAGAGGAAGACATACCACATTAATTCTCCAGCAACACAGAAACATAGCCCTGAGCATTAAATATACAGGCTGCCCAAAGTCACACCAAACCCATAGACACCTCAAAACTCACCACTGGACACTTCGTTGCACTCCAGAGAGAAGAGATCCAGCTCTACCCACCAGAACACTGATGCAAGCTTTCTTAACCAGGAAACCTTGACAAGCCACTCATCCAACCCTACTCACAGCGGGTAACCTCCACAATAAAGAAGAACCACAAACTTCCAGCTTACAGAAAAGCCACCGCAAACACAGGAATCTAAACAAGATGAAAAAGGAGATAAATATTCAGTAGGTAAAGGAACATGATAAATGCCCACCAAACCAAACCAAAGAGGAGGAGATAGGGAGTCTACCTGAAACAGAATTCCAAATAATGATAGTAAAAATGATCCAAAATCTTGAAAACAAAATTGAGTTACACATAAATAGCCTGGAGACAAGGATGGAGAAGATGCAAGAAATGTTTAACAGGGATCTGCTGCTGCTGCTAAGTCGCTTCAGTCATGTCCAACTCTGTGTGACCCCATAGATAGCAGCCCACCAGGCTTCCCCGTCCCTGGGATTCTCCAGGCAAGAACACTGGAGTGTGTTGCCATTTCCTTCTCCAATGCATGAAAGTGAAAAGTGAAAATGAAATCGCTTAGTCATGTCTGACTCTAGCGACCCCATGGACTGTAGCCTACCAGGCTCCTCCATCCGTGGGATTTTCCAGGCAAAAGTACTGGAGTGGAGTGCCACTGCCTTCTCTGTAACAAGGACCTAGAGGACATAAAAAAGAGTCAGTCAATAATGAATAATGCAATAACCGAGATCAAAAACACTCTGGAGGGAAACAGTAGACTAACTGAATCAGAAGATAGGATAAGTGAGATGGAAAATAAAATGGTTGAACTAAACGAAACAGAGAGGAAAAAAGAATTAAAAGAAACCAGGACAACTTCAGAGACCTCTGGGACAATGTCAAATGCCGCAACATTCAAATCATAGGAGTCCCATAAGAAGAAGACAAAAAGAAAGGCCATACGAAAATCCTTGAGGAGATAATAGTTGAAAACTTCCCTAAAATAGGGAAGGAAATAGCCACCCATGTCCAAGAAACCCAGAGAGTCCTAAACAGGATAAACCCAAGGCAAAACACCCCAAGACATATTTTAATCCAATTAACAAAGATCAAACACAAAGAACAAATATTAAAAGCAGCAAGGGAAAAAACAACAAATAACACACAAAAGGATTCCCATAAGGATAACAGCTGATCTTTCAATAGAAATTCTTCAGGCCAGAAAGGAATGGCAGGACATAGAGTGATGAAAGAGAAAAACCTACAACCCAGATTACTGTACCCAGTAAGGATCTCATTCAAATATGAAGTAGGAATCAAAAGCTTTGCAGACAAGCAAAAGCTGAGAGAATTCAGCACACCAAACCAGCTCTTCAACAAACACTAAAGGATCTTCTCTAGACAGGAAACACAAAAAAGGTTTATAAACGCCAAACCAAAACAACAAAGTAATTGACAATGGGATAATACTTAACAATAATTACCTTAAATGTAAATGGGCTGAATGCCCCAACCAAAAGACAAAGACTGGTTGAATGGATACAAAAACAAAACCCCTATATATGTTGCTTACAAGAGACCCACCTCAAAACAAGGGATGCATACAGACTGAAATTGAAGGGCTTGAAAAAGGTATTTCATGCCAATGTAGACCAAAAGAAAGCAGGAGTAGAAATACTCATATCAGATAGAATAGACTTTGAAATAAAGGCCGTGAAAAGTGATAAAGAAGGACACTATGTAATGATGAAAGGATCAATCCAAGAAGAAGATATAGCAATATTAAATATATACACACACAGCATAGGAGCACCACAATATATATGTAAGACATATACTAACAAGTATGAAAGGGGAAATTAACAATAACACAATAAGAGTAGGAGATTTTAATACCCCACTCACATCTATGGATAGATCAACTAAACAAAAAATTAGCAAGGAAACACAAACTTTAAATGATGCAATAAGCAGTTGGATCTAATTGATATCTATAGGACATTTGACCCCACAACAATTAATTTAACCTTTTTCTCAAGTGCACACAGAATGTTCTTGAGGATAGATCACCTACTGGGGCATAAGTCTAGCCTTGGTAAATTCAAAAAATTCACATCATTCCAAGCATTTTTTTAATCACAATGCAGTAAGATTAGATGTCAACTATCAGAAAAAAAAAAATTAAAAATACAAACATATGGAGGCTAAACAACACACTTCTGAATAATCAACAGATCAAAGAAGGGATCAGAAATAAATCAAAATATGCATAGAAATGAATGAAAATGAAAACACAACAACCCCAAACCTATGGGATTCAGCAAAAGCAGTGCTAAGGAAAAGGTTCATAGCAATAAAGGCTTATCTCAAGTAACAAGAGAAAAGTCAAATAAATAACCTAATTCTACACCAAATGCAACTAGAAAAGGAAGAAATGAAGAACCCCAGGGTTAGTAGAAGGAAATAAATCTTAAAAATGAGGGCAGAAATAAATGAAAAAACAAACAAACAAAGGAGACCATAGCAAAAATCAACAAAGCCAAAAGCTGTTTTTTTGAGAGGATAAATAAAAGAGACAAACCATTAACCAGACTCATCAAGAAACAAAGGGAGAAGAATCAAATCAACAAAATTAGAAATGAAAATGGAAAAATCATAACAAACAACACAAAAATATAAAGGATCATAAGAGACTACTATAAGCAACTATACACCAATAAAATGGACAATTTGGAAGAAATGCCTGAATTCTTAGAAAAGTATAACTTTCCAAAACTGAACCAGGAAGAAATAAAAACAAAAAATCTTAACAGACCCATCACAAACACAGAAATTGAAACTGTAATGAGAAATCTTTTAGTAAAGAAAATCCCAGGGCGAGATGGCTTCACAGCTGAATTCCATCAAAAGTTTAAAGAAGAGCTAACATGTATTCTACTCAAACTCTTTTAGAAAATTGCAGTAGAACGTAAATTTCCAAACTCATTCTATGATGTCACCACCACCTGCCAGGGTCCAGCCTCAGTGGAACAAGGGTGATTCGAAGCGGGGATGGCGTTGATGAGGAAAGACTTATTTATTTATTAATATAAGATTAGATTAGGGAGAAATAGTGTAGTGGGAAAATTAAGTGGAGAAAAGAGGCTGAATAGCTTGGCTTACCGGGAAGGCCAATAAAATCTCAGGACAAGAGATTTGCACCATCTATGTTGGGCCACTGGCACCCATTTGAATATCAAAGGGTGCCCCACCTTAGGCTCCCTTTCGCGTGGGTCTTAGAAGCCAGGACAAGTAAGTAGACTTGGTGAGGTGCCCCACTCCAGTTGGGAATTCAGCCAGAAATTAGAGTAAAGAGAAGAAAGAGAGAGACACGGGGGAAACCAATCAAACGACTGGCTCTGGCCTCTATTGTTCAGAAGGCCTTTTATACTTTTGATTATACATAGAAATCAATGGGTAATACAAAATTATGCAGCATCAGCAGCCCTGACTTTTATCAAAACCAGGCTTTTCTCTCTGCATACATAGTTGTATACACAGATCTTAGGTAATTTACATCATCTTACGGCCAAAAGGGCCAATTAACATTTTACAGCCTTATCCTGATAAGGGTTTGTCAACCAGAAGACTTATTTGTGTTGATCTTCCCAAAGTCTGGTGCCACTCTCAGAAAGCACTAAATAAAGTTACATTCATAGCAAAGATACAGCAATTTATAACAAGTAAAAGGAGTACAGTGATTTATAACAAAAGAAAAGTAATTAACTCAAAAGTCTAGTGTTGCTAACATCAAAACCCCTATATATCTTTTCCATGTCCTGTATACATTGATTAACATCCTTCCAGGTGGCTAAAAGATAAAGAATATGGAGGCCTGGCAGCAATCATTGAGTCAACAGTGAAAACCCGTCACCAATATGATTTTTAACTCTTTAGAAACGGCTCTGTATCTTTAAGATGCTTTTAGGCTTTGTGCCTCTCCCGGTTGGGGGCTGTAAGCAATTCACAAGCTGTAAGAGATCCGGGGAACCTGTTAGGCAAGCTAGAGAGCTATCAGAGGGGGTTTGAGCTGAAACATCCCTTTCAAATGCAGAAGACTAAAGCCCTGATTTGACTTTTTCCAGAGAATATTAGAAGAGTGGAAAAGCAGAGTACAAAGGCCAGCAGAGTTTTTTGTGTTTTTTTTTGGGAGTACATGCTCAGGAAATTCCAGGGGGAACTCCTGAAGCCTGATCACGTCCTTGCGTTTGTCAGGCTTCCTTCCTCATGACCTTGTCACAGGCGGGATTCCTCACGCAGGCTCCAGGCAATCACCCTAATACTAAAACCAGACAAAGACGCCACAGAAAAGAAAACTACAGGCCATTATCACTGATGAACATAGACGCAAAAATTCTTAACAAAATTCTAGCCATCAGAATCCAACAACATATTAAAAAGATCATACATCATGACCAAGTGGGCTTTATCCCAGGGAGGCAAGGATTCTTTAATATCTGCAACTCAATCAATGGGATACACCACATTAACCAACTGAAAGATAAAAAACATATGATTATCTTAATAGATGCAGAGAAAGCCTTTGACAAGATTCAACATACATTTGTAATAAACACTCTCTAGAAAGAAGGAATAGAAGGAACTTACCTCAACATAGTAAATGCCGTATATTATACACCCACAGCAAACTATATCATCAATGGTGAAATATTGAAAGCATTTCCCCTGAAGTCAGGAAAAAGATAAAGGTGTCCACTCTTACCACTACTATTCAACATAGCTTTGGAAGTTTTAGCCACAGCAATCAGAGCAGAAAAGAAATAAAAGGAAGACAGTTTGGAAAAGAAGAAGTAAAATTTTCACTGTTTGTAGATGACATGATTCTTACCTAGAAAACCCTAAAGACTCCACCACAAAATTACTAGAGCTAATCAATGAATATAGTAAAGTTGTAGGATATAAAATTAACACACAGAAATTCCTTGCATAGAAAACAGAAAGAAATTAAGGAAGCAATTCCATTCACCATTGCAACAAAAAGAATACAATACTTAGGAATAAATCTACCTAAAGAAACAAAATATTTCTATATATAAAACTATAAAACACTGATGAAATAAATCAAAGAGAACACAAATAGATGGAGAAATATACCATGTTCATGGATCAGAAAAATTAACATAGTGAAAATGAGTATACTACCCAAAGCAACCTATAGTTTCAGTGCAATCCCTATCAAGCTACAAACAGTATTTTTCAGAGAACTAGAAGAAATATTTTCACAATTTGTATGGTAATACAAAAACACTTCAGATAGCCAAAGAAATCTTGAGAAAGAAGAATGGAACTGGAGGAATCAACCTGCCTGACTTCAGGCTCTACTACAAAGCCACAGTCATCAAGACAGTATGGTACTGGCACAAAGACAGAAATATAGATCAATGGAACAAAATAGAAAGCCTAAATACAAATCCATGCACTTATCGACACCTTATCTTTGACAAAGGAAGCAAGACTATACAATGGAGAAAGACAATCTCTTTAACAAGTGATGCTGGGAAAACTGGTCAACCACTTGTAAAAGAATGAAATTAGAATACTTTCTAATACCATACAAAAAAATAAACTCAAAACTGATTAAAAATCTAAATATAAGACCAGAAACTATAAAACTAGAGGATAACATAGGCAAAACACTCTCTGACATAAATCACAGCAGGATCCTCTATGACCCACCTCCCAGAGTAATGGAAATAAAAGCAAAAATAAACAAATGGGACCTAATTAAACTTAAAAGTTTTTGCACAATGAAGAATCGGAGAAAATAATAGCAAATGAAGTAACTGACAGAGAATTAATCTCAAAAATATACAAGCAACTCCTGAAGCTCAATTCCAGAAAAATAAATGACCCAATCAAAAAATGGACCAAAGCACTAAACAGACATTTCTCCAAAGAGGACATACAGAAGGCTAACAAGGACATGGAAAGATGCTCAATATCACTCATTATCAGAGAAATCCCAATCAAAACCACAATGAGGTACCATCTCATGCCAGTCAGAATGGCCGCTATCAAAAAGTCTACAAATATAAATGCTGAGAGGTTGCAGAGAAAAAGGAACCCTTGTACACTGTTGCTGTGAATACAAACTGGTACAGCCACTATGGAGAACAGTGTGAAGATTCCTTTAAAAACTGGAAATAGAACTGCCATATGACCCAGCAATCCCACTGCTGGGCATACACACTGAGGAAACCAGAATTGAAAGAGACACATGTACCCCAATGTTCATCACAGAACTGTTTACAATAGCTAGGATATGAAGGCAACCAGATATCCATCGGCAGAGGAGTGGATAAGAAAGCTGTGGTGCATATGCACAATNGCATACACACTGAGGAAACCAGAATTGAAAGAGACACATGTACCCCAATGTTCATCACAGAACTGTTTACAATAGCTAGGATATGAAGGCAACCAGATATCCATCGGCAGAGGAGTGGATAAGAAAGCTGTGGTGCATATGCACAATGGAATATTACTCAGCCTTTAAAAAGAATGCAATTATATCAGTTCTAATGAGGTGGATGAAACTGGAGCCTATTATCCAGAGTGAAGCAAGTCAGAAAGAAAAACACCAATACATTATATTAATGCATATATATGGAATTTAGAAAGATGACAAGGATGACCCTATATGTGAGATAGCAAAAGAGACACAGATGTAAAGAACAGTCTTTTGGACTTTGTGGAAGAAGGCAAGGGTGGAATGGTTTGAAAGGGTAGAGTTGAAACGTGTATATTATCATATGTGAAGTGGATCACCCATCCAGGTTTGATGCATGAGACAGGGTTCTCTGGGCTGGTGCACTGGGATGACCCTCGGGGATGGATGGGAGGGAGGTGGGAGGGCGATTCTGGATGGGGAACACATGTGCACCTGAGGCTGATTCATTCTGATGTTTGGCAAAAAGCACTACAACATTTTAAGGTAATTATCTGCCAATTAAAATAAATAATTTATTTAAAAGGAAAAAATAACCATACATGGAACAATGGACTGGTTCCAAATTGGGAAAGGAGTACGTCAATGCTGTATATTGTTAGCCTACTTATTTAACTTATATGCAGAATATATCATGTGAAATGCTGGGCTGGATAAAGTACAAGCTGGAATCAAAACTGCCAGAAGAAATATTGAAAACCTATGATATGCAGATGACACTACCCTTATGACAGAAAGCGAAGAGGAACTGAAGAGCCTCTTGATGGAAGTGAAAGAGCAAGTGAAAAGCAGGCTTAAAACTCAGCATTCAAAAAACTAAGATCATAGCATCTGGTCCCATCACTGCATGGTAAACAGATGGGGAGTTAATGGAAACAGTGACAGACTTTATTTTCTTGAGCTTCAAAATCACTGCAAATGTTGACTGCAGCCATGGAATTAAAAGACGCTTACTCCTTGAAAGAAAAGTTATAACCAACACAAAGAGATTACTTTGACGACAGCTATGGTTTTTTTCCAGTAGTCATATATAGATGTGAGAGTTGGACTATAAAGAAGGCTGAGTGCCAAAGAATTGATGCTTTTGAACTGTGGAGTTGGAGAAGAGTCTTGAGAGTCCCTTGAACTGCAAGGAGATCAGACCAGCCAATCTAAAAGAAATCAATTCTGCATATTCATTGGAAGCTCTGATGTTGAAGCTGAAGCTCCAATACTTTGACTACATCATGTGAATAACTGACTCACTAGAAAATACCCTGATGCTGGGAAAGATTGAAGGCATGGATGGCAGAGGATGAGATGGTTGGATGGCATCACTGACTCAAAGGAGATGAGTTTGAGCAAGCTCCGGGATTTGGTGATGGACAAGGAAGCCATGAGTGCTGCAGTCCACATGGTTGGAAAGTGTCTGACACAACTGAACAACTGAACTGAACTGCTATCTGATTCCATATTAAGGATCAATAAAAAATAAGAAAGATTTCAAAAGATACTTTTACTGGACTCAACATATCTTTGAAAAAATAGCTTTACTCATTTTCAAAGATAACCCCAAGGGACAGCTGGGAAGGATTGTGTTAGCAAAAGTATTTTCTAGTCCTGTCTACCTTTGTAAAAGGAGCATACTTGAAGGAAACTAATAGTCAACTCCCTGATGTTCAAGCTGGTTTTAGAAAAGGCAGAGGAACCAGAGATCAAATTGCCAACATCCACTGGATGATGGAAAAAGCAAAAGAGTTCCAGAAAAATATCTATTTCTGCTTTATTGACTATGCCAAAGCCTTTAACTGTGTGGATCACAATAAACTGTGGAAAATTCTGAAAGAGATGGGAATACCAGACCACCTAATCTGCCTCTTGAGAAATCTGTATGCAGGTCAGGAAGCAACAGTTAGAACTGCACATGGAACAACAGACTGGTTCCACATAGGAAAAGGAGTACGTCAAGGCTGTATATTGTCACCCTGTTTATTTAACTTATATGCAGAGTACATCATGAGGAACACTGGACTGGAAGAAACACAAGCTGGAATCAAGATTGCTGGGAGAAATATCAATAACCTCAGATATGCTGATGACACCACCCTTATGGCAGAAAGTGAAGAGGAGCTAAAAAGCCTCTTAATGAAAGTGAAAGAGGAGAGCAAAAATGTTGACTTAAAGCTCAACATTCAGAAAACGAAGATCATGGCATCCGGTCCCATCACTTCATGGGAAATAGATGGGGAAACAGTGGAAACAGTGTCAGATTTTATTTTT
>SJYX01015582.1:81639-108395 GCA_006410675.1 Oreotragus oreotragus
AGATAGGGAAACAGTGGAAACAGTGTCAGACTTTATTTTTGGGGGCTCCAAAATCACTGCAGATGGTGACTGCAGCCATGAAATTAAAAGACGTTTACTCCTTGGAAGAAAAGTTATGACCAACCTGGATAGTATATTCAAAAGCAGAGACATTACTTTGCTGACTAAGGTCCGTCTAGTAAAGGCTATGGTTTTTCCTGTGGTCATGTATGGATGTGAGAGTTGGACTGTGAAGAAGGCTGAGTGCCGAAGAATTGATGCTTTTGAACTGTGGTGTTGGAGAAGACTCTTGAGAGTCCCTTGGACTGCCAAGAGATCCAACCAGTCCATTCTGAAGGAGATCAACCCTGGGATTTCTTTGGAAGCAATGATGCTAAAGCTGAAACTCCAGTACTTTACCTCATGCGAAGAGTTGACTCATTGGAAAAGACTCTGATGCTGGGAGGGATTGGGGGCAGGTGGAGAAGGGGACGACCGAGGATGAGATGGCTGGATGGCATCACTGACTCGATCGATGTGAGTCTGAGTGAACTCCAAGAGATGGTGATGAACAGGGAGGCCTGGCATGCTGCAATTCATGGGGTCTCAAAGAGTTGGACACGACTGAGCGACTGAACTGTACTGAACTGAACAGTCAAGTGACACTTACTGCTATAATTTTGCTGTCCTTTCAATCCAGTTTTGTTTTATTGATTTAATAATATGGATATTCCTTAAGCTAAGATAAGCATTACATATAAATACTATATAAAACGTGCTGTGTACATATAGTCAGTTCTGCTACAATGCTATAACATAGAGTATGTGTTCAGAATATCACTGTACCATACAAATTGTGCAGTAAAAAATATGGGGTTCAAGGGAAAATGGGGTTAGGATGAAGTCTTTAAGTTTTGTGTGCTTATTCTTTTTCCATGATCTTTATCATTTTTACTGCATAGTACTGTACAGTGATTTCTAGGAATACTTTTGTATTGGAATAAATTCATACTTTCAAAACAAGCATTATAGCAAAAGCTTTTGGATATGTATAGCATATATCCAACCCAGGAAAAAAGCCCTCCTTTCCTCACCCCAAGATTTCAAACTTAACACGCTTGTTCACCCATTAATATCTTGTATTAAAATAATTATCATCACAGTTTTGAGTAAACACTAAGTTCACTCTTTTCATTTAAGTGAAGTACCCAGGCGGCTAGTAAATAGACCGCATCTTTAAAGTAGAATGACTCGAACATTTCTCTTCTGATTTATTAACTGATATTTTATTGACAAAGAACTGATATACCTTAATCCAAATTGCTGCATAAGGACTCTGAATAACAAAAAAATAAAAAGACTTAGAAAAATGTGAGTTGTGAAAAATCAGTTCTTATTTCATATGCAGGTTTTTCTTAATATATATTTTTATTCCATCAGCTGGGCTTAAAATTTTACATGAATATTGTGTTATTCTATTTATAGCAGCATATTTAGAATAAAATTAGCTTAAATCTATACTCTGATTTTAGAATCTCATAGGGGGAAGGAGAATGAAAGAGCTGAGGGGATGTTAACACACAAAATACAAGCAAATGATAACATTAATTTTAAAAGTTTAAATTACAAAGGGCAGGAGGAAAAAATAATCAACCCATATTGGCTTTCATAGTTTAAATAACAGGAGTTAACATCGTTTGTTCAGTTATACCTTTGCAGCTGTTTTCCCTAAAAGGAAAGATAGTTTCTTAGAAAAATCTTTGTGTTAATCAATGCTTAGAGGTAACATAACAGGAACCATCATCTATTGCTAGTAGATGTGCACAATGATACAACTACTTTGGAAAACTGACAGTTTATTACAAACTTAAACATATATCTACCTTATGAACCAGAAATTCCACTCAGGTTTGCATCCAAGGAAAGGGAAAATATCTGTCTGCAAAAAAAAATTTTGTAGAAGAATGTTTATGGGAATTCCCAGATGGTCCAGTGATTAAGACTCTCCATTTTCACTGCCGTGGCCCAGGTTTGATCCCTAGTCTGGGAACTAATATTTTACAAACTGTGTGGCACAACCAAAAAAATAAAAAAATCCAAAATAACAGAAAAAATTAAATATAATAAAAGAATATTTGTAGCAGCTTTATTTGTAATAGCTAAAAATTAAACATAATCCAAACGTCATTATATGGGAAAATGGGCAAAACCTGTGATATATTCATGCTGCAGATTACTCTTCAGCACTAACATGAAATGAACAACACAAAGAAAAAATATGAATCTTATAGATATTACTTTGAGCAAAATAAGGCAGATACAAGATTACATATCATATGAATACATGGATATGAACTGAAGAATAGGTAAAACTAATCTACAGAGGTAGAAATCACAATAGAGGTTACTGTTGCTACATGACAATAAATTACTGTGACCTAGAAATCTATTAGACAGTGTAAGTATGTGATGTATGTGATTCGAGAAAGGGAAATCTATTGATCCATGAGAAACTGAAGGCCTGAAAAGTGGTCAGAAGTGATCAATTCAACAAGAACTTAAGCAATGTAGTAGGGGAGAGTTTGAATCTGAAGGAGAAAAGAAAGATAGTGATCTTGAGATGAAGTAGTTAAAACAAATCCTTTTCCTCATCAAAGAATAATAGTCTCTGGGTGCTCTATACTTAATTTCTGGGTTTCAGGATAATTAAGGGAGGCCTTTGAATAACCTGTTTGTCTCAGCAGTCTCAGAGCAAGATAGAGATAATTCATGAGGTTAAAAAAAAAATGAATGATTGAATATCAGGAGCCCATGTTCCAGAGATAATGCAATTCTCTTAGAATGACACCTCTTGCTTTTAGCCTTTGTAAATGAGATGGAAGGCATTTAAAAGACAGATATCTGGCAAGCTAGTATAGAGGTCTTGCCAGCTTCATATACTAGCTACAGACTTATAATAAGGTCTTTACAAAGAAGTGATTAAATTAAAATGAGCCTATTAAAGTGGGGCTTAATCAAAATATGGCTGGGATTTTTATTTTAAAAGAGACACCATGGATGTATGTTTACAGTGGAACTATTATGTGAAGAGGCATCAAAAGGGGAGTCATCTGTAAGCCAAGGAGAGAGGCCTCAGAGGAAACCAACCATCCTGCTACCTTCACCTTGTATTTCCAGCCTCCATACATGTTAGAAAATAAACTTCTTTGTTTATGCCTTCTAGTCTATGGCATTTTGTTATGGCAAACCTAGAAAACTAATGCAGATACTACATACACACAACGTACAAATAATGATTGAATACAGCTCACCTTTTGAGACTGGAGAAAAAATTAGTATAGCCACTATGGAGAACAATATGGAGGTTCCTCAAAAAGCTAAAAATAGAGCTAACATATAACTCTGTAACCACTTTCCTGGGCATATATTCATATAAAAACATAATCTGAAAGAATACATGCATCCCAAAGTTCATTGCAGCACTGTTTAAAGTAGCTAAGACATGGAAGCAACCTAAATGTCCATCAACAGATAAATGGATAAAGAAGATGTGATATATATGTACAATGGACTATTACTCAGCCATAAAAAAATAAGGAAGCAATACCATTTGCAGCAACATGTATGGGCCTAGAGACTGTCATACTAAGTGAAGTCAGTCAAGCAGAAAAGTGCTATCATGATATCACTTATGTGTAGAATCTCTAAAAAAGTGGTGCAAATGAACTTATTTACAGAACGCAAGTAGAGTCACAGACATAGAAAACAAAATTATGGTTACCAAGGTGGGGAAGGGGGAAAGATATAAATTGGGGGATTGGGATTGACAAATACACACTATGCCAATGCAGAAGCATGAGGTTTGGGTTTGATTCCTAGGTCAGGAAGATCCCCTGAATGAGGAAATGGCAATCACTCCAGTATTTTTGCCTGGAGAATCCCATGGCACAGGAGCCTGGCACCCTGCAGGCCATGGGGTTACAAAGAGTTGGACATGACTGTGTGATTGAGTGTGCCCACACATGTATAAAATAGATAATAAGAACCTACTGTATAGCACAGAGAACTCAATACTCTGTAATGACTTACATGGGAAAATAATATTNCTGAATATTCATTGGAAGGACTGATGTTGAAGCTGAAACTCCAATACTTTGGCCACCTGATGCAAAGAGCTGACTCATTTGAAAAAACCCTGATGGTGGGAAAGATTGAGGGCAGGAGAAGGGGATGACAGAGGATGAGATGATTGGATGGCATCACTGACTCAATGAATATGAGTTTTGGTAGACTCTGGGAGCTGGTGATGGACAGGGAGGACTGGCATGCTGCAGTTCATGGGGTCACAGAGAGTCAGACACGACTGAGTGACTGAACTGAACTGGGCAATGTCAAGAATACTAATATTTGTCCCAGAATAAGATGAGAGAGGCAGAAAATTTATTTGATAGAATAATGACTGAAAACATCCCTAACCTGAGGAAAGAAACATGTCCGGGTCCAGGAAGCACAGAGTCCCAAACAAGACAAACCCGAAGAAGTGAAGTGAAGTGAAAGTTGTTCAGTCACGTCTGACTCTTTGCAAACTCCAAATGGACTATACAGTCCATGGAATTCTCCAGGCCAGAATACCGGAGTGGGTAACCTTTCCCTTCTCTAGGAGATCTTAACATGTCCGGGTCCAGGAAGCACAGAGTCCCAAACAAGACAAACCCGAAGAAGTGAAGTGAAGTGAAAGTTGTTCAGTCACATCTGACTCTTTGCAAACTCCAAATGGACTATACAGTCCATGGAATTCTCCAGGCCAGAATACCGGAGTGGGTAACCTTTCCCTTCTCTAGGAGATCTTTCCAACCCAGGGATCGAACCCAGGTCTCCCACACTGCAGGCAGATTCTTTACCAGTTGAGTAACAAGGGAAGCCCAAGAATACTGGAGTGGGTAGCCTATCCCTTCGCCAGCAGATCTCCCCGACCCAGAAATCAGACCACAGTTCCTGCACTGCAAGCGGATTCTTTACCACCTGAGCTATCAGGGAAGCCTGAACCCAGAGACACCCACACCAAGACACATCGTAATTAAAATGGCAAAAGTTAAAGAGATAAATTGCATATCAAAAAGAGAAAAACAGTCACAAACAAGGGAACTTTTCAGCAGAAACTTGAAGGCCAGAAGGGTGTGGGATGATATATTTAAAGATCTGAAAGGAAAAACTCTACAACCAAGTATACTCTACTTGACAATTCAGAATTTAAGGAGAAGTAGAATTTCTCAAAAAACTAAGAGATCGTCACCACTAAACTGATTTTGCACAAACCATTAAAACATCTTCTTTAAGAGAAAAAACAAAAAGGTTTATAATAAGAAATAAGAGGAAAATACATGAAGGAAAAAATCTCCTCGGTAAAGGTAAATATATAGTTTAGGCAGTGGATCAACCACTTAAAAGTTAGTATTACAAAGGTTAAACATCAGTAAAATAAACTATAAAAAACAGTTAAAGGATACAGATAAAGATGTAAAACAGACAGTAAATATAAAATGTGGGGGTAGATTAAAATGTAAATCTTTTAGAATGTATTTTAATTTAAATGATCACTAGTGTAAAAAAAATAGATAACATGTCTGCTGATATAAATGATCCTTACAATAACCACAAACAAGTCAAAATGAAATAAAACAAAAGAAAAAATTACATTGAAAAAACAAAAAGAAAAGAACCTAAATATGACGCTAAAAAATTTACATCAAGCCACAAAGGAAAACCCTAGAAGAAGAAGAAAAGAACAGATAAGAACTACAAAAACAAGCAGAAAAACAAGTAATAAAATGGCAATAAATACATACCTATCAATAATCCCTTTAAATATAATTCAACTGAATGTTTCAATCAAAAGACATAGGGTAGCTGAATGGATAAAAAATTAAGATCCATCTATGTGCTGCCTGTAAGAGACTCACTTCAGAGCTATCAGTTCAGTTCAGTTCAGTCACTCAGTCATGTCCAACTCTTTGTGACCCCATGAATCGCAGCACGCCAGGCCTCCCTGTCCATCATCAACTCCCGGAGTTCACTCAGACTCATGTCCATCGAGTCAGTGATGCCATCCTNGTATAGAATGGACTTTTAGACTCTGTGGGAGAGGGAGAGGGTGGGATGATTTGGGAGAATGGCATTGAAACATGTATACTATCAGGTAAGAAACAAATCGCCAGTCTATGTTTGATACAGGATACAGGATGCTTGGGGCTGGTGCACGGGGATGACCCAGAGAGATGATATGGGGTGGGAGGTGGGTTCAGGATTGGGAACTCATGTACACCCGTGGCTGATTCATGTCAATGTATGGCAAAACCAATACAGTATTGTAAAGCAAAATAAAGTAAAAATAAAATAAAATAAACTACCACACAAAAAAAGAAACTTAGAAATTAAAAAGCCAGGTTTTGGCAGTTGCCAAAGATTAGTAGGGGTACTGAGTAAGTCAGATTCACAGTCCACAATGCCCATCTAGTAATTTGGGCGCAGGGTTTTTGAAGGAAGAAGTTTATCTGCTTTTCTCTGCTTTTATCCTTCCAGTTTTATTGAGATAAAAATGATAAGCATCACTGTATAATTTTAATGTACAATGTAATAATTTGACTTACATACATCAAGAAATGATTATCATAAGTTTAGTGAACATCCATCATTTCATGTAGATATAACATTAAAAAATAGAAAAAAATTTCCTTGTGATGTGAGCTCTTAGAATTTACTCTGTTAACAACTTTCATACAATAAATATTTTATCATGTTGTTTATTACATCCTTAGTACTTATTTATCTTATAACTGGAAGTTTGTACCTTTTGACTGCCTTCATACAATTCTCCCTCCCTCTCATTCCCCACCTCTGGTAACCACAAATCTGATCTCTTTTTATAAGAGTTTGTTTCTATGTTTTGGGCATATAATTGACCTACAACATTTTGTTACTTCCTGATACACAACATATTGGCTTGATATTTCTATACATTTCAATATGATCATTATGATGTTGCCATTTGTTACCATGCAAGGATATCACAAAATTATTGACTATATTCCTCACACTCTTGCACTTCATGTCCATGACTCATTTATTTTGTAATTGACTTTGTACCTCTTAACTCTTTCATCTATTTTTCTCCTCCAACCACTACGCTCCCTGTGGCAACAATGTTTGTTTTTTGTATCTATAACTCTGTATTTAGTTAGGCTTGTTCATTTGTTTGTGTTTTTAGATTCCACATATAAGTACAATCATAATGTATTTATTTCTCTTTTTTGGAGTTGGTGTTGCACCACAGATGAACGGGGGTGGGGTGGGGTGGTCTTGGGGTCGCTGGGGGCTCAGGGAGCCCTAAGACAGCTAGAATGCTAGTGGGTGGGGCTGTGTCCCTGCCCAGGGAGCTGCTTGGCATGGAGCATCCCAGGACTGGTGCTGACAACTAGTGGGCCAGGTTCCAGCACTAATAAAATAAAGGGAGATTCCAAAATGGCATTTGNCCACAGATGAACGGGGGTGGGGTGGGGTGGTCTTGGGGTCGCTGGGGGCTCAGGGAGCCCTAAGACAGCTAGAATGCTAGTGGGTGGGGCTGTGTCCCTGCCCAGGGAGCTGCTTGGCATGGAGCATCCCAGGACTGGTGCTGACAACTAGTGGGCCAGGTTCCAGCACTAATAAAATAAAGGGAGATTCCAAAATGGCATTTGCCAACACCAGTGTCCTCATGGAGGCATAAGCTTTAAAAGATATCTGCTGCCAGCATCTATGTCACCATGGTGAGTCCCAGTTGCTGCCTGACTCTCTGGGAGAATCTTCCAGATCAGCAGGTGAGTCTGACCCAGCCTCCTTTCAAATGACTGCTTCTGCCTTTGGTCTCAGAACACATGAGATTTTGTGTTCTCTCTTTAAGAGTGGAGTCTCTATTTCCCACAGCCCTCTGGCCCTCCTGAAATTAAGTCCCACTAACCTTTAAAGCCAAACATAATGAGGGCTCATCCTCCTGGTGCAAGACCCTTGGGCTTGGAATACTGATGTGTAGCTTAGATCCTTGGCTCCTTTGGGAAAACCTCTGCAATTATAATTATCCTCCCATTTGTGGGTTGCCTACCCAGTGGTATGGGATTGTGTCCATGTATTGTGTCACTGGCCCTTTTACCCGTCTACTTGTGGTTCTTTCTTTGTATCTTTAGCTATAGATTTTTTTCTGCTATTCTTCTATTTTCATTGATATTTCCTCTGTACATTGTTGTAACTTTGATGTGCCTATGGAAGACATGAACTCATGTTCTTCCTACTCTGCCATCCTGGCTGCTCCATTCACAAAAGTTTTGAAGGAAGCATTTTAGTTGTCCACTTATTATATCATTTGTTTGGGATTGGTTTAGTTCCAATTGACAAGTCCAGATTATATAGGTGCAATACTGTCAAAATAATTTATAAGAAATGGAAATATAGTCAATAAAAGCTCAAATGAAAGGTGAAGTATTAAAATCAGGATTATTACCCTGTATTGAAGAAACCAAAACCATTATATGAATCAACAGAAAATACCATTTACAGGACTCTGTTTCTTGTAACAAAAGTTTTCTTTCTTTGGGATGTTGCTTTTTCTAATCATGTTGCTCTTTTAAGTCTTATCTTTTGTTACCCATTTTCCTACCTAAACAAATATAAAAGTCTCATTCTTTTTCAGGACACTAGGCTTCCTTAATTCATTCTCATAATGAATTCAAAAGAAATATTATGAAATCTAGAATACAGAAACAAGAAGTATTTTCATGCAATCATTAAGATATCTGTCTTATGACTGTCAATTTATTTGAAAAAAAAAAGAGGCATTTCCACTGAAGAAGTAATGGTCTAAAAGTTGCATTACAGGTATAAAAATAAAATGACTTCATTTTCATTAAAATGTACACATACATAAATACACACAAATTCTACAATCAGATACAGTATAAAAAGAAAAATAAATTGATCATTGAGTAATAATTATTAAAAAAAAATGAAAAAGAACCTCACTCCACTGTCCATTTTATTGTGTATCATAAAGTCTGAATAATTTCTTGCATGATTTTCCCCTTCCTAAAAATACACACACACACACACACACACACACACACAGAGTTTTTTTTTTTCCACCAAACGAAATTCAAAATACAGTAAACTCTCAGTGTATATGCCAGCCTGGATGGAAAGCAAGTTTGAGAGCGAATGAATACATGCATATGGCTGAGTCCCTTCACTGTGCACCAGAAACTACCACAACATTGTTAACCAGCTATACCTCAACATAAAATTAAAAGTTAAAAAAATACAGTAATAACAAGTCAAGAAAAGAAACTATTGCAGTAAAATGTGATATGAAAAAAAATTGTGAAGATTTCACACACTTTGAAAATTCTTGATTATCTCTAAGGCGAAAAAGAAGGACCAACATTAATTAATCTTGAATATGGTATTCTGATTTAAAAAATTTTTTGTAAAAGACACAATGATGAAACATCAACTATAGTATATTACTATATACTAGCATATATATATACATATATATATATATATATATACACACGCACACAGTCCTTCCAATGAATATTCAGGATTGATTTCCTTCAGGATTGACTGATTTGATTTCCTTGCAGTCCAAGAGTCTCTCAAGAGTCGTCCCCAACACCACAGCTCAAAAGCATCAATTCTTCAGTGCTCAGCCTTCTTTATGGTACAACTCTCACATTCATACATGACTATTGGAAAAACCAGAGTTTTGGTTAGACAGATGTTTGTTGGCCAAGTAATGTCTCTGCTTTTTACATTATTTTGCCTATACACACACACACATACACATATATATATATATATTCCATATATAAGTGATTACATACAGTATTTGCCTTTCTTTGTCTGATTTATTTCACTAAGCTTAATACTCTCTTGATCCATCCATATTGCTGTAAATGGCAGAATATAACTGATTTTATGGCTGACTCATATTCCACTCTCATATATATACTTACACATCTTTACACATTCATCTGTTTTGATGGGCACTTATGTTGCTAACATATCTTGGCTATTGTAAGTCATGATGCTGGAACACTGGGGTACATGTATCTTGTCAAATTCATGTATTAATTTTTTTGGATACCTATCCAGTAGTGGAATTGCTGGATTATATGGTTATTCTATTTTTAGTTTTTTGAGGGACCTCCATGTTGTTTTTCATAGTGGCTTCACCATTTTAAAATCCCAACAACAATGTTCTATTGTTCCCTTTTCTTCACATCATCACCAACATTTGTTATTTGTAGACCTTTAAATGAAGCCATTTTGACAGATGTGAGGTGCTGTCTCTTCGCAGTTTTATTTTCATTTCTCCCAGGACCAGTTATTTTCAGCATTTTTTCTTCTTGTGTCTGTTAGCTATCTGTATGTCTTCTTTGGAGAAATGTCTGTCCATTGAGGTCTTCTGCCATTTTTCAATCAAATTGCTTTTTTTTTTTTTAATGTTGAGTTGTATGAATGCTTTATATATGTTGGATATTAATTCCTTATTGGTCATATACTTTGCAAATATTTTTTCCAAGTCAGTGGATTGTCTTTTCTTTCTATCTCTTAATCCTCANTTTGCTTTTTTTTTTTTTAATGTTGAGTTGTATGAATGCTTTATATATGTTGGATATTAATTCCTTATTGGTCATATACTTTGCAAATATTTTTTCCAAGTCAGTGGATTGTCTTTTCTTTCTATCTCTTAATCCTCATAATTATTTCAGTTAGATAATGATAATTATTTTTACAAAAGAAAAACCTAGCATGACCAGCCATCTTTGTTTCCTCATGGCTTTTCCAATTCTGGCACTTAAACTACAGAATCCCTGGATATCTTTCAGTCACCCCAAAATTGGAATGATTGGTCGTGCTAGAATTGAAGGTTGGGGCACTTACATGATTCACTCAAAGTAGCCCAACATGTATGTAATTGATGGAGTTGAAGTTTAAATCTAGTTCAGACTCCGAAGCCTGTATTTTAACATCTGTATACATTCATATGATCAATGTGGTATTATAAATTGTTAAAGAAAAACATGCTGGAACAGCTAGCTGACCAGAGACAAAAAAATAGATCAATACCTAACCCCTTACACTAGAATAAATTATTGATGAATAAACAATTTAAATGCAAACTCTGGATGGAAACATGAATGAATACATGGGCAACCTTGGAGTAAATATAGAACTCCAAACATTGCACAAAAGCTAGAAACCAGAAATGAAAGAACAAATAAATATTATTTCACTAAAACATTTATCAGTAGGGGCTTCTCTGTTGGTCCAGTGGCTAAAGCTCCATGCTCTAATGCAAGGGACCTGGTTTTGATCACTGGTCAAGGAATTAGATCCCACATGCCATAATTAATAGTTCACATGCTGCAACTAAAAATTCACACATGCCACAGCAAAGATCAAAGATCCTACATGCCACATCTAAGACTTGGCAATAATAATAATAATAAATAAATGCATAAATACTTTAAAATGAAAAACACATTTATAACTTTGACCATCACAACAACTTTTTTAAAAGAATAAATAGGGAAAATACTTGCAACATAGATGATAAAATATTAATGACTTGAATATATAAAAACTCTCAAAAATTAACAGGAAATATCTAAACTCCATTACAGAAGAGTGGACAAGGGACATTAATAAGCACTTCAAAAAAGATGTATGAATGACTAAAAACACATGAGTAAAATGTTAAAATTTTAGTAGTGACAAAATTATACAAAAAATTACAAAATACTGTTTTTCCTAAAGCAGACTAACAAAGATTTAAAAGAATTAATAATACCTAGTGCTGATGATTGTATGGGTAAAATGGGTCCACTCATACAAACATACTACTTCCCTGGTGGCTCAGAGGTTAAAGCGTCTGCCTCCAATGCGGGAGACCTGGGTCCAATCCCTGGGTCCGATCCCTGGGTCGGGAAGATCCCCTGGAGAAGGAAATGGCAACCCACTCCAGTATTCTTGCTTGGAGAATCCCATGGACTGAGGAACTTGATGGGCTGCAGTCCATGGGGTCACAAAGAGTCGGACACGACTGAGTGACTTTACTTACTAAAACATGCAAATACATTTTGATAATATAAATCAGAAGCCCTAAAATGCATATTTTAATCCAAAAATATCCCCTTTCAAGATGCTATCTTAAGGAAATAATCTGACAAATTAAAAAAATACATATATATATTTATATATATATACAAAATGTTCATTCTATCACTGTTTATAATATCATATAACCTAAAACAACTTAATATCTATCCATTTGGATTAGCTGCATAGATTAGGGCACATTCTTGCATGCAATTGCTGTTCAGTCCCTCAGTTATGTCCAACTGTTTATGACCCCATAGACTGCAGCACGTCAGGCTTCCTTGTTCTTCACCATCTCCCAGAGCTTGCTCAAACTCATGCCAATTGAGTCAGTGATACGATCCAACCATCTCATCCTTTGTCATTCCCTTCTTCTCCTGCCTTCAATTCTTCCCAGCATCAGGGTTTTTCTTATGAGTTGGCTCTTCACATCAGTGGCCAAAGTATTGTAGTTTCAACTTCAGCATCAGTCCTTCCAGTGAATATTCAGGACTGATTTCCTTTAGGATTGACTGGTTTGATCTTGCAGTCCCAGGGACTCTCAAGAGTCTTCTCCAACACCACAGTTAAAAAGCACCAATTCTTCAGTGCTCAGCCTTCTTTATGGTCCAACTCACATCCATACAGAACTACTGGAAAAACCATAGCTTTGACTAGACAGATCTTTGTTGGCAAAGTAATGTCTCTGCTTTTTAATATGCTGTCTAGGTTTGTCATAGCTTTTCTTTCAAGAAGTAAGTGTCTTTTAATTTCATGGCTGCAGTCACCGTCTGCAGTGATTTTGGAGCCCAAGAAAATAAAGTCTGTTACAGTTTCCATTGTATCTCTAACTATTTGACATAAAGTGATGGGACTGGATGCTATGATCTTAATTTTCTGAATATTGAGTTTTAAGCCAACTTTTTCCACTCTCTTCTTTCATTTTCATCAAGAGGCTCTTTAGTTCCTCTTCACTTTCGGCCATAAGGGTGGTATCCTCTACATATCTGAGGTTATTGATATTTCTCCCAGTAATCTTGATTCCAGCTTGTGCTTCATCCAGCCCAGCATTTTGCATGATGTACTCTGCATATAGGTTAAATCAGTAGGGTGACAATATACAGCCTTGATGTACTCCTTTACTAATTTGGAACCAGTTCATTGTTCCATATCTAATTCTAACTGTTGCTTCTTGACTTGCATACAGATTTCTCAGGAGGCAGGTAAGGTAGTCTGGTATTCACATTTGTTTTAGAATTTTCCACAGTTTGATATGATCCACACAAGGCCTTTACCATAGTCAGTGAAGCAGAATTAGATATTTTTTTGAATTATCTTGCTTTTTCTACAATCCAACAAATGGAATCTTCCTAAACTAGGAATCATGCCTGCATCTCCTGCATTGCAGGCTGTCTCTTTATTGCTGAGCCACCAGAGAAGCCTAGGATATTCACATGAGATAATACATGTAAAATATATTTAATACAGGCAGACACATAACAAATGCTCAACTAAGAGCTTTCTAGCCCTTTAAAAAACATTTTTTTTTATTATTTAGCATAATCTCTAATCATGAGATGGAATCTAGACACCAGAATTGCAAAATAGGCAGCCTTTTTCAATTTGATTCAGAAAAAAAGCAGAAGAGATGTTTTGCTCTAAAGTCTCCATGAAGGGGCCCAGTTATTCAGCATCTGACCAACCCTTCTACTCACTTTTCAATCCTGGTGAAAGTGAATTACACAGTCATTTGAAGTAGAGACTGAATGACAGGGCAAAGAGAGCTCCCCTTTCTACAATTACATATAGGGAATATTATTTTGTCTGTGCAAAGAAGAAACATTATTTTTAGAGAATTATTTACCACAGTTTATAAACTGACCTTGTAGGATTTTAAAAAATGCTATCTTCAATTAGGTCTTGTTGAAGCCAATTCACTTGGGTTTACCACAGCTCAAGTAACTTTTCCTGGCCAGCAGCTAAAACAGCTGATGAATGTCAGTGGCCAGAGATTCAGGCTTGGGGCATCCTCAGCTAAGGTGAAGCAGATGCCTGGCAGCTTTCTAAAACAGCTCAGCAGCCAAATGAGGGTAAACCATTATAACAAACAAAGGACAAAACTTGAAGTTTTCTATGTAAGATTCCAAGATGTCAGTCTCTAAGCCAGGTCAGAAAATTTTCTAAAGTCTGGAAAATTTTGTCTTTGACATGACTCTCAAGTATTTGTTCCAAAGTTTAAAGGGGAAGCATAGCCAGTGGCACCTGCAATTGACAAGAGCACAAGGTGTGCCAAAGGCCTACTCTGACTACTTTGGGCACCAGAATCTTAACTGCAATCATCATTTTAAAAACCTCTTTCTTAATACTGGATTGATTCTTCATAAAAGCAAATATATATATATTGCCAAAGTCTAGATCCTGTCAAATTTCTACTATTCTTTTCTCAACTAATTCTGAAATTATTTCCCCAGGCAGACAGCAAGTCAATTAGGTCCAGTAGAAAAGATCCTATGCTGCAGACACCAGATCTAAATTCAACATTTATAAGGCATAAGACATTGAGCAAGTTGCTTTGGTTTAAAAATCTGTAAAAAGTAAAAAAAAAAATCTGTAAAAAATATTAAAAACATACTTATTCCATAGGATTATTGTGACAATTAATATGCAACTTGACAAAGTGCTTGGCCTATAAACTCTGCTTAGTAAATATTGGTTCTTTTATTTATTTTTTTAAATTATGTTTTACTTGATCTTAACCAGATTGCCTCTTCTGTTAACCAGCTCCACATCATTTCCTCTTTTTTGGCTGAATCCTACTGCAGTCTGTATTGGTTACAATCAGCAGAGAGCTCTATCTTTACGCACAGTTGCTCAAAGGATGAGGTGTTCATTAACTCTTTCCACTACTTTGGCCATTTATGTCCTCATTAGCTAGTGCACAGATTCATATATAGCTAGAACTTAAGGCTCCCTTCCAGTCAGCACTCTGAAAAAAAAAAAAAAAAAAGCTTGCTGCTGTCCAGAAAAAAACCTTTTCTCTCTCTCATCTGCAGGCTAAATGGAAAAAGGAGTTTTATAATTTGTCTTGTATTTGGCTGCACACCACCCAAAAGCATTCAACCATTACTAAATTAAAATGACTTTGTGGTGTTCACTTCAGCAGCATATATGCTATAATTGGAATGATTCAGAGAAGATCAACTTGTCCTCTGAACAAGAATGACATACCAATTCATGAAGCATGTCATAATTTAAAACAGGCACTTTCATATATTGTGATGAAAGTGAAAATGATTAACAGTGAATCCAACAATATCTTCCAAAATTTCAAATGTGTTTACCTCTTGATCCAGCAATTCCATCTATAAATTTATCCTTTGCATATACTGTCACACGTATGAAATGATGTATTTAAAATGCAAACAGAAAAAAGGAGGGTGTTCTCTATATATTGATATAGAAAAATATTCAAAACATGTAATAAATGCTGTTTCAAGATATGAAAAGTAGTATGTCTTAGATTAACAATATAAGAAATGGATATGAAAATATATATTCATATTTGCTTGCATTTTCATAAAAAGAATAAACTAATAAAAATGATTGCCTATAGCAAGAATAGAAAATTATAGCCAGCAGACCTGGTGCCTATTTTTACAAATAAAGTTTTGTTGGAACACAGCCATGCCATTTGTTCATATAATATAGACAATATTTATATTGTCTATGGTTGCTTTTGCACTGCAGTGGCAGAATTGAATAATTGCAACAATGTCCACAAGGCTTGTAAGCCTAAAATATTTATTACTTGGGCCTTTACAGAAAGTTTTCCAACTCCTGACAATGCAGTAGAGGGAATGGATAGGAACAGGGATGGAAGCAAGGCTTTTCAGTGTACATACTCTTTTATATGGCTTTGGTTTTTCAACTTTTGAGTGAATGTATTGTCTTTTTGTAATGAAATCTTCTAAATAGGAGAGAGAAGGCAATAAACCTGAAGCAGAGGTTTGTGTTTGGGGCCTAAGTAGCCCAGATAAATTTCTCATTAAATATTTGTGAAAGACAGCAAAAGAGACACAGATGTATAGAACAGTCTTTTGGACTCTATAGGAGAAGGAGAGGGTGGGATGATTTGAGAATGGCATTGAAACATGTATAATATCATATAAGAAACGAATCGCCAGTCCAGGTTTGAAGTAGGATACAGGATGCTTGTGGCTGGTGCCCTGGGATGACCCAGAGGGATGATATGGGGAGGGAGGTGGGAGGGGTGTTCAAGATGGGGAACATGTGTATACCCGTGGCGGATTCATGTTGATGTATGGCAAAACCAATACAAAAGACTGTCTCGCATACACGTGTCTCTTTTAATTCTAGTCTTTTGGACTCTGTGGGAGAGGGAGAGGGTGGGATGATTTGGGAGAATGACATTGAAACATGTATAATATCATATATGAAACTAATCACCAGTCCAGGTTTGATGCATGATACTGGATGCTCGGGGCTGGTGCACTAAGATGACCCAGAAGGATGGTACAGGGAGGGAGGAGGGAGGGGGGTTCAGGATGGGGAACACATGTAAACCTGTGGCAGATTCATGTTGNTTTTGGACTCTGTGGGAGAGGGAGAGGGTGGGATGATTTGGGAGAATGACATTGAAACATGTATAATATCATATATGAAACTAATCACCAGTCCAGGTTTGATGCATGATACTGGATGCTCGGGGCTGGTGCACTAAGATGACCCAGAAGGATGGTACAGGGAGGGAGGAGGGAGGGGGGTTCAGGATGGGGAACACATGTAAACCTGTGGCAGATTCATGTTGATATATAGCAAAACCAATACAATATTGTAAAGTAATTAACCTCCAATTAAAATAAATGAATTTATATTTAAAAGAAACTGTATAATATTGTAATTAGCCTCCAATTAAAATAAATAAATTTAAATTAAAAAACAACTTAGAAAATGTTCATTTAACATGAAAAGGAATCACATTATGGTCACATTCTGTGTTGCACTCTCAAAAATCACACACATATACAGTAATCTGAAGCATTCATCTTTGACTATGTCATATACATATATGAAGCATACTGAGACCCAGGCACTGTGCTAGACATATAATGAGAATTATATTTCTTGATACTATGATTAGACACTTTTAATACAGTATATGAAACTAATTCTTATTATGTGTTACATGCTACTTTCAGTGCTGTATATACATTGCCTCATTTAATTCTCACAAAATCCCAAATTTATAACTTCAACCCAGTCTTCTTTCCTGAACTCCAGACTCCTGCCTACTCAACTTCTCCACTTAAATGTCTAAAAGATATCTCAGACTCAATTCTCCCAAAAGTGAACTGTTGACATTTCTCCCCACACATACACCTGCTCCATCCACAGGTTTCTTTATCTTGTTAGACAGTAGTTCTATCCTTCTAGTTGCTCAAGCTGAAACACTAAGATCCTTTCTTTAACCCATCTCTTCCTCTCACATGATATGTCTTATCATTTATAAAATTATCTAGACTCTGACAATATCTCATTGTATCCACTACTACCACCCTGTTCTGATGTTCTGGGCCATCATCATCTCACACCTAGCTTTGTCACTGGTTTCTTTGTTTCTCTTTTTTTTTTTTTTAATTAATTTATTTATTTATTTACTTACTTTACAGCACTGTATTGGTTTTTCCATACATTGACATGAATCCACCATGGGTGTACCTGTGTTCCACATCCTGAACCCCCTCCCACCTCCTTCACCATCCCATCTCTCTGGGTTACCCCAGTGCACCAGCCCCGAACATCCTGTCTCATGCATTGAGCCTGGACTGGTGATTCATTTCACATATGATAATTTACGTGTTTCAATGCCATTCTCCCAAATCATCCCACCCTCGCTCTCTCCCAAAAGTCCCTAAGATTGTTCTATACATCTGTGTCTCTTTTGCTGTCTCACATACAGGGTTCTTGTTACCATCTTTCTTTTCTTTTTTTTTTTTTTTTTGGACATTGATTTTTTTTTTTAATTTTATTTTATTTTACTTTACAGTACTCTACTGGTTTTGGCATACATTGACTTGAACCCGCCACGGGTGTACACGAACTCCCAAACATGAACCCCCCTCCCTCCTCCCACCCCACATCATCCCTCTGGATCATCCCCAAACACCAGCCCCATTCCATATATATGCGTTAGTATACTGTATTGGTGTTTTTCTTTCTGGCTTACTTCACTCTGTATAATAGGCTCCAGGTTAATCCACCTCATTAGAACCGATTCAAATGTATTCTTTTTAATGGCTGAGTAATACTCCATTGTGTATATGTATCACAGCTTTCTTATCCATTCATCTGCTGATGGACATCTAGGCTGCTTCCATGTCCTGGCTATTATAAACAGTGCTGCGATGAACACTGGGGTATGCATGGCTCTTTCAGTTCTGGTTTCCTTGATGTGTATGCCCAGCAGTGGGATTACTGGGTCATATGCCAGTTCTATTTTCAATTTCTTAAGGAATCTCCACACTGTTCTCCATAGTGGCTGTACTAGTTTGCATTCCCACCAACAGTGTAAGAGGGTTCCCTTTTCTCCACACCCTCTCCAGCATTTATTGCTTGTAGATTTTTGGATTACAGCCATTCTGACTGGTGTGAAATGGTACCTCATTGTGGCTTTGATATGCATTTCTCTGATAATGAGTGATGTTGAGCATCTTTTCATGTGTTTGCTAGCCATCTGTATGTCTTTTTTGGAGAAATGTCTGTTTAGGTCTTTGGCCCATTTTTTGATTGGGTCATTTATTTTTCTGGAATTGAGCTGCAGGTGTTGCTTGTATAGTTTTGAGATTAATTCTTTGTCAGTTGCTTCATTTACTATTATTTTCTCCCATTCTGAAGGCTATCTTTTCACTTTGCTTATTGTTTCCTTTGTTGTGCAAAGACTTTTAAGTTTAATTAGGTACCATTTGTTTATTTTGCTTTTATTTCAATATTCTGGGAGGTGGGTCATAGAGGATCTTGATGTGATTTACGATGGAGAGTATTTTGCCTGTGTTCTTCTCTAAGAGTTTCATAGTATCCAGTCTTACGTTTAGATCTTTAATCCATTTTGAGTTTATTTTTGTGTATGGTGTTAGAAAGTGTTCTAGTTTCATTCTTTTACAAGTGGTTGACCAGTTTTCCCAGAACCACTTGTTAAAGACGTTGTCTTTTCTCCATTGTATATTCTTGCCTCCTTTTTCAAAGATAAGGTGTCCATGGGTGCATGGATTTATCTCTGGGCTTTTTATTTTGTTCCATTGATCTATATTTCTGTCTTTGTGCCAGTACCATACTGTCTTGATGACTGTGGCTTTGTAATAGAACCTGAAGTCAGGCAGATTGATTCCTCCAGTTCCATTCTTCTTTCTCAAGATTTCTTTGGCTATTCAAGAATTTTTGTATTTCCGTACAAATTGTGAAATTATTTGTTCTTGCTCTGTGAAAAATACCATTGGTAGCTTGATAGAGATTGCATTGAATCTATAGATTGCTTTGGGTAGTNACCTGAAGTCAGGCAGATTGATTCCTCCAGTTCCATTCTTCTTTCTCAAGATTTCTTTGGCTATTCAAGAATTTTTGTATTTCCGTACAAATTGTGAAATTATTTGTTCTTGCTCTGTGAAAAATACCATTGGTAGCTTGATAGAGATTGCATTGAATCTATAGATTGCTTTGGGTAGTGTACTCATTTTCAATATATTGATTCTTCCAATCCATGAACATGGTATATTTCTCCATCTTTTAGTGTCCTCTTTGATTTCTTTCACCAGTGTTTTATAATTTTCTATATATAGGTCTTTAGTTTCTTTAGGTAGATATATTCCTAAGTATTTTATTATTTTCATTGCAATGGTGAAAGTAATTGTTCTCTTAATTTCTCTTTCTAATTTCTCATTATTACTGTATAGGAACGCAAGGGATTTCTTTGTGTTGATTTTATATCCTGCAACTTTACTATCATTCAAGCACCTTTTCTGACCACAGTACAATAAAATTAGATCTCAATTACTGGAGAAAAACTATTAAAAATTTCAACATATGGAGGCTGAACAACACGCTGCTGAATAACCAACAAATCACAGAAGAAATCAAAAAATAATTTAAAATATGCCTAGAAACGAATGAAAATGAAAACACAACAACCCAAGACCTGTGTGACACTGTAAAAGCAGTGCTAAGGGGAAGGCTCATAGCAATACAGGCAAACCTCAAAAAACAAGAAAAAAGTCAAATAAACAACTTAACTCTACACCTAAAGCAACCAGAAAAGGAAGAAATGAAGAACCCCAGGGTTAGTAGAAGGAAATAAATCATAAAAATTAGGGCAGAAATAAATGCAAAAGAAACAAAAGAGACCATAGCAAAAATCAACAAAGCCAAAAGCTGGTTCTTTGAAAGGATAAATAAAATTGACAAACCATTAGCCAGACTCATCAAGAAACAAAGGGAGAAAAATCAAATCAATAAAATTAGAAATGAAAATGGAGAGATCACAATAGACAACACAGAAATACAAAGGATCATAAGAGACTACTCTCAGCAATTATATGCCAATAAAATGGACAACATGGAAGAAATGGACAAATTCTTAGAAAGTTACAACTTTCCAAAACTGAACCAGGAAGAAATAGAAAATCTTAACAGACACATCACAAGCACAGAAATTGAAACTGTAATTAGAAATCTTCCAGCAAACAAAGCCTGGGTCCAGACAGCTTCACAGCTGAATTCTACCAAAAATTTAGAGAAGATCTAACACCTATCCTACTCAAACTCTCCCAGAAAACTGCAGAGGAAGGTAAACTTCCAAACTCATTCTATGAGGCTACCATCACTCTGATACCAAAACCTGACAAAGATGCCACAAAAAATAAACTGCAGGCCAATATCACTGATGAATATAGATGTAAAAATCCTTAACAAAATTCTAGCAATCAGAATCCAACAACAAATTAAAAAGATCATACACCATGAACAAGTGGGCTTTATCCCAGAGATGCAAGGATTCTCCAATATCTGCAAATCAATCAATGTAAATCAGCACATNAAAATAAACTGCAGGCCAATATCACTGATGAATATAGATGTAAAAATCCTTAACAAAATTCTAGCAATCAGAATCCAACAACAAATTAAAAAGATCATACACCATGAACAAGTGGGCTTTATCCCAGAGATGCAAGGATTCTCCAATATCTGCAAATCAATCAATGTAAATCAGCACATTAACAAATTGAAAAATAAAAGCCATATGATTATCTCAATACATGCAGAGAAAGCCTTTGACAAAATTCAACATCCATTTATGATAAAAACTCTCCAGAAAGCAGGAATAGAAGGAACGTACCTCAACATAATAAAAGCTACATATGACAAACCCACAGCAAACATTATTCTCAATGGTGAAAAATTGAAAGCATCTCCCCTAAAGTCAGGAACAAGACAAGGGTGCCCACTCTCACCATTACTATTCAACATAGTTTTGGAAGGTTTGGCCAAAGTAATCAGAACAGAAAAAGAAATAAAAGGAATCCAGATTGGAAAAGAAAAAGTAAATCTCTCACTGTTTGCAGATGACATGATCCTCTACATAGAAAACCCTAAGGACTCCACCAGAAAATTACTAAAGCTAATCAATGAAAATAGTAAAGTTGCAGGATATACAATCAACACACAGAGATCCAGTTTTTTAAGGAATCTCTACACTGTTTTCTATAGTAACTGTACTAGTTTGCATTCTCACCAACAGTGTAAGAGGGTTCCCTTTTCTCCACACCTTCTCCAGCATTTATTGCTCGTAGACTTTTGGATCACAGCCATTCTGACTGGTGTGAAATGGTACCTCATTGTGGTTTTGATTTGCAATTCTCTGAGAATGAGTGATGTTGAGCATCTTTTCATGTGTTTGTTAGCCATCTGTATGTCTTCTTTGGAGAAATGTCTGTTTAGGTCTTTGGCCCATTTTTTGATTGGGTTATTTATTTTTCTGAAATTGAGCCTCAGGTGTTGCTTGCATATTTTTGAGATTATTTGTCAGTTGCTTCATTTGCTATCATTTTGTCCCATTCTGCAGAGAAGGCAATAGCACCCCACTCCAGTACTCTTGCCTGGAAAATCCCATGGACAGAGGAGCCTGGTGGTCTGCATTCTGAAGATTTTCTTTGTTTCTCTTCTTGCACCTTTACATTCTATCTCCTACACAGCAGCCAGACTTATCCCTTCAAATGCAATGTTGCTCATATCACTTCTCTTCTCAGTACCCAACAGTATCTTCCTTTTTCATTCCAAGCAGAGATCATTATCCAAATCTTTATTCATCTGAGGCCTACTCTGATCATACTGCTTAAAAAAATTATGTCCACTCAATTTCTTCCCCAGCATTACTCATCCCCTTTACCTGTTCTATAATTTATTTTTACATATAATTGTCATCTTTTCACCCTGTGTCATTTTCTTATGTATGCCTTTTTTCTTTTCTTTTTTGTCTGTGTGATAAAAAGTAGACTTTCAAATATTTGTTGAATTAACAATCAGTTCTTATGATGTGTGCAGATTATTTCTTCTTCCATTGTACAGAAGAGGAAAAAAAGGTTCAGACAGGTTAATTCACTTGCTCAGAAAATTAATCAGCAACAAGGCAAGGAATTAAGCTCAGGTACCTCAGACTCTAAAGTTCATAGTCTTAACAGCTCAGCAATTTCCTACAATTTATTGAGGCTATACCCACCTGTGTGTATATTGCTCAGGCACAAGGGTAGTTGTGAAGCAGGATCAGCAGTTGTCATGGAATTTGAATATATCTCTCCAGAGAATAAAGCAAGCAAGTGTGAAAAATACATGGGTGATAAAATACTGCCATTCATGCTGACAGTTTCTGATATAGCCTTACCTGGATAATTGGGAAAAGGCATACTTGAAGGGTTTTACCATTAACCTACATTTTCTTCTTCACTTACTCTGCACAGTCATGTTAATGATACTTAGGCCAAGTCAAATAAAACATTTCCAACTGCCTGAGTTACAGAGTCATTTCATGAGTAAATATCCATTCAAGTTTTGTGCCATGGCATGGTAGGAGTGTTTAGATAGAGTTCTTTGTGTGAAAGAGCCCCAGGAAGTAGAAATCTTTGTTAAAATGTGAATTGAGACTAACCCTTCAGTATCTCCACTTCAGGTGGGTTCCAACTTGTAACACAGCCTAAGGGGCAGAGAGTGTACTGAAAGAATACACAGTTTCCACAGAGTTGCTGTGACCTAGTAATTCTGCTCTTACAAATGCCTACTAAAAGGTATATTTTGCTTAGTGAGAGCATTTACAGGATCATGGCATGCAGAATATGCTTATAGTGCAGCTCCTCCTGGGATAGGGGGCTGGTGAGCTCTGGTGGAATTTGCCCTTCCCAGTTCAATGTAATTTGCCAGTGTCTGCTCAATGTCCAGTGAGAGTAAACCAGGCCAGAGCCCTTTAAACTGGGTCCTGGGGCTCTAAGTGAGTCAGTGAGTGAAGTTGCTTAGTCATGTCTGACTCTTTGCAGCCTCGTGGACACCAGGTTCCTCCATCCATGGGATTTTCTAGGCAAGAGTACTGGAGTGGGTTGCCTTTTCCTTCTCCAGGGAACTTCCCAACCCAGGGATAGAATCCAGGTCTCCCGCATTGTAGAAAGATGCTTTACCATATGAGCCACCAAGAAGGGCTTACTAAAGTTTTCATAATACTTTACAGGTGAACTTCACAGATCCCTTTTATAAAAATGCTGAATTTTTAAAAATAACTTTTTGTAATTGCTGATTCTGTTTCCAGTCGTTCCCTCATCTCAAAATTATAGTCTTTTTCTTTTCTCTGTAGTGTAAGCAAAAGAATACAGTGACTTAGAAAACTGATTGTAGAGCCAGAATGTCAAGATTCAAATGCTGACAGTCATTCACTGAATTCTTGAGGTTTTTAGGTAACTTCATGAATCTGTTCACTCATTGGTAAAATAGGGTATTTGGAGAAATCAGTGGGATCAAATTCCCATATAATGTTGTAATGTATGCAAATTCTTGATATAGTATTATATATAATCCTGATATATAATACTCTTATTGTTATACACTCCCAAGTATGAGACTCTATAATGGACTTGGAGTCAGCAAGCCCAGTTCTGGAATCCCAGCTTTGCCATGGGCCACTGTGCAACTTTAAGTTAAGCAACTTTATTTCCTCAGACCAAACGTTTTTCATTATGAAAATAAAGGATCAAATTAACTAGCCTTAAATTTCTTCCATTTCTAACACTGAATAATGGTCCCTAAAATTCTATAGTAAAGATCGATCTAGAAAAAGTTATAATGTAGCTTTCAATTCTAAGTCTAAAATATTTTGCCTCATAAGTAATACTGTGAAAAGAAAAATTTCATCATAAAACACATAAGGTCTATTCTTAATTTTACTCCCTTGATATTTGCCTTCTTATTGCAAATTACACCTTGAAATGCCTCATTTTTTTTGCAAACCAGCATGTACTTCATTTCACAGTAATTTGCTTTGTATAAAGAGGTTGTATTATCAAACTACCATTCATGGTTCAACACATTTCTTCTTCAATATGAAGATTATTTCACTTCAGGAAAGTAAAAATCTTTGTAGTAGAAAGAAAACGAATGATGTATTCTATTGTCTCATTGGAATAAAGACTTCCCCATATTTTGAGTTCTTAGGAAGAAACCAAATGTGGGTTGAGGCAGTGTTCATTTCACTAAGTGAAAGTAATCTGATCTCTGATCCAACTAGAGATAGAAATAAAGAGAAGACTGTCCTCCTATGTAAATCTAAATGCCCAAACAATTCAGAAATGGTCAACTTTAAGGATGAAAAGCTCTATATTATTTAGCTTGGCCATGATAAAAAATGATCCAACATTGTAAAGCAATTTTTCTTCAATTAAAACATAAATTAAAAAATATATATATGACCCAAGAATCTCAGTGGTTTATAAAGACAAAAGTTTATTTCTCATTTGTATTACATGTTAGTTTCAGGTTGGCAGTCACAGCTCCCTGTGACTACTTCCTGAATACAGACTGAAGAGCAGCCCCTGAGCTGGACCTACTACTCTCATGGTAGGGTGAAAGCAAGAAAGCTTATAAAACCACCTGATGGCTCTTGGAACTTTTCCTTAGGACTGGCATACTGTCTGCTGTGACTCATATTTGTTTAGCCAAAACAAATCATATGGCCAAACTTGATGTCAACAGAAAAGGTATTGCAAGTCACATGGAAGGGAGCAAGGATACACACTCTTATAAGGGAAGAGCCAGTGAGCAATTAGGAATAATGATACTATCACCATCTGCTTTCTGAGTCAGAAATGTTTTTTTCTTCCACATGCAAAATAGACTCATAAATCTGGTTCATATCTTATCTTTGCTGGCTTGGTAAACTCTGAGGAGAAGGCCATGTCTGTCTTACTAATGTATCCTCAGCCCTGTGTTTGAAACTATAGTAGCTATTCAAAAGTTTTGCTTAGGTTAATAAGTGAAGAAATAAACTAAAATAGCCTGAATGAATAGCATATTTCCTTTTTGTTCAGAAAGGAATAGAGAAAGTACACATGAATTGGTGACAGACTCCATAAAGCTGAAACAGGACTCAGAAGTGAATGTAATGATCTGGGCTTATGAAAGGCACTAGGTTTTCCTTTGAATCAATTTTATTAAAATGAAGTTTGTGGTTTGTAGTGCTATTTGGAGCTGATTAATGATGAACTCTCTTCATTAGAAATGTGATACCCCAAAGTTCTTTCCTGTATTTCAAATAAGTTTCCAAGTAACTGACTTGCATCTTTTTAACAAACCCAGAAGGCGGAAAGCTTTCTCGGCCAATGTCCCCCTCATTAAACTTCGGTACCCACCCACTCACTAAGAAACCTTTGAAATTAGTAAATGACAGTTTTATACTTTCATGGCTTGATGCTATTTTGGAGAAAAATAGGATTTTATCCACAAGATGAAAACAATCTGCCATTATAACAAGAGCAAAACTGTGTTTGTGATACTTTCAATATTAAGGCATTTCCCTCCCACTTTTTTTCAAGCTTTTGAATATGCATAAATCATCAGTATATCCAGGGAGCTAGGAATCACTATTTCCTTTGTAACAATGATAACACCAAGGGAGACAAAATGACTTGTTGACAGCAGAGTGAGTCAGCAAGTCCACAGATGAGTCAGAAGCAAAGCCCTGGTCTCCTAATTAGCACACTCGCAGCCTTACTGCCCAGGCTTCTGGCTTCATCTCATGTCCCCTGGCACTGTTAGTTAGGGCAGCTTGGTTAGGTGATATTATTATTTGGTATTGTTGCAGCTCGAGAGGGTCCCTTCTCCCTCAATGTATTTGCTGACGATAATTACACATTCAGTTCAGTTCAGTTCATTCGGTCAGTCATGTCCGACTCTTTGCGACCCCATGAATCGCAGCACGCCAGGCCTCCCTGTCCATCACCAACTCCCGGAGTTCACTCAGACGCACGTCCATTGAGTCCGTGATGCCATCCAGCCATCTCATCCTC
>SJYX01015582.1:109335-126991 GCA_006410675.1 Oreotragus oreotragus
AAGTTATTTTGTGGAAATCAAGGTACATTTATAAGAATTAAAAGGGCACAGATGTTTACAGTTTAAAAAGATGGTGAAAATCATCACCAATCTAATCTATTAGAATCCAGTAAGGTTAGAATTTGCAGATAAAATACAAGATTTTGATTTGCATTTAAATTTCATATCAATAACAAATATTTTTTTAGTAACTGTTTCATGCAACATTTGATTTTTCTATAAATGTACCCAATTCAGTATTTCAAAAAGCATATTTTAAGATATGTGTTATCCATGAAACATTTTATAAATTGAAAATAATTTAATATAAAGATACACATATTCTTTTATATGAGAATGAACTCCCATGCATAAACTTGGGGAAAAAAAGATGGTGAAAGATGTACTATGCAAGTAGATTTCAAACTAAAATTGTCAAAGTGGATTAAAATCATAAGTTATTTTGTGGAAATCAAGGTACATTTATACTAATTAAAAGGGCACAGATGTTTACAGTTTAAAAAGATGGTGAAAATCATCACCAATCTAATCTATTAGAATCCAGTAAGGTTAGAATTTGCAGATAAAATACAAGATTTTGATTTGCATTTAAATTTCATATCAATAACAAATATTTTTTTAGTAACTGTTTCATGCAACATTTGATTTTTCTATAAATGTACCCAATTCAGTATTTCAAAAAGCATATTTTAAGATATGTGTTATCCATGAAACATTTTATAAATTGAAAATAATTTAATATAAAGATACACATATTCTTTTATATGAGAATGAACTCCCATGCATAAACTTGGGGAAAAAAAGATGGTGAAAGATGTACTATGCAAGTAGATTTCAAACTAAAATTGTCAAAGTGGATTAAAATCATAAGTTATTTTGTGGAAATCAAGGTACATTTATACTAATTAAAAGGGCACAGATGTTTACAGTTTAAAAAGATGGTGAAAATCATCACCAATCTAATCTATTAGAATCCAGTAAGGTTAGAATTTGCAGATAAAATACAAGATTTTGATTTGCATTTAAATTTCATATCAATAACAAATATTTTTTTAGTAACTGTTTCATGCAACATTTGATTTTTCTATAAATGTACCCAATTCAGTATTTCAAAAAGCATATTTTAAGATATGTGTTATCCATGAAACATTTTATAAATTGAAAATAATTTAATATAAAGATACACATATTCTTTTATATGAGAATGAACTCCCATGCATAAACTTGGGGAAAAAAAGATGGTGAAAGATGTACTATGCAAGTAGATTTCAAACTAAAATTGTCAAAGTGGATTAAAATCATAAGTTATTTTGTGGAAATCAAGGTACATTTATACTAATTAAAAGGGCACAGATGTTTACAGTTTAAAAAGATGGTGAAAATCATCACCAATCTAATCTATTAGAATCCAGTAAGGTTAGAATTTGCAGATAAAATACAAGATTTTGATTTGCATTTAAATTTCATATCAATAACAAATATTTTTTTAGTAACTGTTTCATGCAACATTTGATTTTTCTATAAATGTACCCAATTCAGTATTTCAAAAAGCATATTTTAAGATATGTGTTATCCATGAAACATTTTATAAATTGAAAATAATTTAATATAAAGATACACATATTCTTTTATATGAGAATGAACTCCCATGCATAAACTTGGGGAAAAAAAGATGGTGAAAGATGTACTATGCAAGTAGATTTCAAAAGAAAATTGATATAGCTATAATAATATCATGAATATGCTATTATATAGCATATTAATATCATGAAGATGCTATGGTAAGAAATATTACTGGAGAAATATATGGGCATCATATATTTGAAAATAAAAAGCCAGTCAAAAATCTCACTTGAGGGACATTCTGCAAATATCTGACCAGTACTCTTCAGAATGGTCAAATTCATCAAAAAAAAAGAAAAGTCTGAATAACTGTGATAGCCAAAAGGAGTCTAAGGAGATGTGATAGGCAAATGTAATGTGATATTCTGGATGGGATACTGGAATATAAAAAGTACCTCCAGAGGAAAACCAAAGAAATATGAATAAAGNTTCAGAACGGTCAAATTCATCAAAAAAAAGAAAAGTCTGAATAACTGTGATAGCCAAAAGGAGTCTAAGGAGATGTGATAGGCAAATGTAATGTGATATTCTGGATGGGATACTGGAATATAAAAAGTACCTCCAGAGGAAAACCAAAGAAATATGAATAAAGCACAGAGTCTAGTCAATAATAATGAATCAATACATGTTCACAAGTGTACCATTCCACGACTTGGATGGGGTCAACTCTCTGTATTATTCTCCCAATTTTTTATTAATTTAAAATTATTCTGAAATGAAAATTTCATTGAAAAATAGATAACATAAATAACTCATATCTAATATTTTTAAAACTCCAAAAAATACATAAAAAGCAGATAGTCAAAAGAAAAATGAGAAAATACTGGAATATATACTCACAAACAAAATATCCAAGAGGGGAAAAAGTCTGAACTATATTCTCTAAAAGTTTAACTATATTCTCCCTATCTCATTAGCCCTTCTGGTTATGTAAATAAAAATCACAATATAATACCACTATCAACCCATGAGAATGATTAAAATGAAAAAGACAACACAGACACCACAATGTTCACTGTAACACTATTTACAATAGGCAGGACGTGGAAGCATCCTTGATGTCCATCAACAGATGAATGGATAAAGAAGTCATGGTACATACATATATACAATGGGATGTTATTCAGCCATAAAAAGGAATGAATTTGAGTCAGTTCTGATGTGGTGAATGAACCTAGAGTCTGTTATACAGAGTGAAATAAGTCTATATAGCAGAAAGATAAAAACAAACATTGTATATTAATGCATATATATGCTATCTAGAAAAATGGTATTGATGAACCTATTTGAAGGGAAGGAATGGAGATACAGATATAGAGAATGGACTTGTGGACACATTAGGGGAAGGAGAGGGTGGGACAAATTGAGACAGTAGCATTGACATATATACACTATCATGTATAAAATGGATAGCCAGTAGGAAGTTACTGTATAAGTCAGGAATCTGAGCCTGGCCCTCTGTGACTACCTAGAAGGTGGGCTGGGGAAGATATGGGAGGGAGTTCAAGAGGGAGGGGATATATGTATACTTATGGCTGATTCGTGTTGTTGTACTGCAGAAACCAGCACACTGTCTAAAGCAATTATACTCCAATTAAGAAAAAAATGAAAAGACAAAAGCAACTAGTTGTTCCCAAGGGTTAGAACAACTGGCACATTCATACCTTGTTGCAGGCAGGAGTGCAAATTGGCACAACACTTGAAAAAGTGTTTACTAAAACTGAATGTACACATACTGTATGATGTAGTAATTTCACTCTTCCAATATATACCATCAAAAATACTTGCACATGGCAATGTTCATATCAATACTAAGTTACTTTTGTAGTGTTTGACTGTTTTGGCCCTATGGACCATAGCCCACCAGGTTCCTCTGTCCATGGGATTCTTCAGGAAGAATACTGGATTGGGTCACTATGCCCTACTCCAGGGGATCTTCCCAACACAAGGACTGAACCCGTGTCTCATGTCTCCTGCAATGGCAGGAAGGTTCTTTACCACTAGCACCACCTAGGAAACCCTTTCATATCAGTACTACTTGTAATAACCCCAAGTGGAAGCAACCTTTTGATTCTGATCTTCAGAGCACCCAATTAGAGAATTATTTTGGTCTGACTTTTTTCGGTCCTGATATTACTTCCAGGTTGCAATCTCTATTTGACCTTGGATTTTCATTAAAATGTCTCTGAATCCAGTCTAAGAACTTTCCCTTAACTCAAATGAACAGTTATTCAAAGGATAGTCAAGGGATTTCTTTGAGTTAAATCAGAGGAATCAGAGGAATTACCTGAAGTACTCCTAAAAGAAATACATTCATGAGAGTACTTCACATAAGTAAAAAACAAGCATCATGAATGACATCAGAAGTAAAGACAAAACAAATAGAAATCTTGTTTGCTTCAGACAACTTTTGTGCAAGACTAGGAACATAAGCTGATTATTTGCTTTCACACTTTAGGCACTGTTTCAAGAAGAGCAACAATAAAAAATTAATACCACATAATAAAATAATATAATGTTATGTGTTCACTTCATATACACTTGATTAAAATTCCCTTTAGTAAACTTTAAATGCAAATAAATCATTTAAATTTATAATGAGGTGGCAAACAGTAAAGAGCACATTTATGCTCATGGTCTGTGGGACTTAACATTAAAATATTCAATGTTATATACATATATATTTAATAATACATATTTATTAAATAATGAATAGATATAAAACATTAAAGAATAGATAGAGGAAAAAGTTTTCCAGTGCATACTATAGTATCTGGCAAAGAGTACAAAAACATACAGCTCACAGTGAATGATGGTTAGTCTCTGCAAAGTGCATTCTTTTGGATAGATATAAATAAATATTTATAAAATGACATCCTGCTTATTCTCTCTAAAGGATGATTGAAAAAAAATTCATTTTCAAGGTGTAATTATATATATTTGACAAAAACTTTTGCAATATTCATAATTTATGATTTATATTTAAACTTTAATGTTAAACTGGTGGAAGTTTCTATTTAAAATAATAGCAAAATATTTACTAAGGCTTAGAATGAAATTTCCCCTTCCTAGAAAATATGTCATTGACAAAAGGTCAAATTTAATATTAATCAGTAAATTAGCGTTTTTTGTTTTTAAAGATTATAACAATGGATTTAACTGAAAATATAGAATGAGGATTGTTCAGTTCAGTACAGTTCAGTTGCTCAGTCGTGTCTGACTCTTTGCGACCCCGTGAATCGCAGCACGCCAGGCCTCCCTGTCCATCACCATCTCCCAGAGTTCACTCAGACTCACGTTCATCGAGTCCATGATGCCATCCAGCCATCTCATCCTCTGTCGTCCCCTTCTCCTCCTGCCCCAATCCTTCCCAGCATCAGAGTCTTTTCCAGTGAGTCAACTCCCACATGAGGTGGCCAAAGTACTGGAGTTTTAGATTTAGCATAATTCCTTCCAAAGAAATCCCAGGGCTGATCTCCTTCAGAATGGACTGGTTGGATCTCCTTGCAGTCAGTCCAAGGGACTCTCAAGAGTCTTCTCCAACACCAGAGTTCAAAAGCATCAGTTCTTTGGAACTCAGCCTTCTTCACAGACCAACTCTCACATCCATACATGACCACAGGAAAAACCATAGCCTTGACTAGACGGACCTTAGTTGGCAAAGTAATGTCTCTGCTTTTGAATATGCTATCTAGGTTGGTCATAACTTTTCTTCCAAGGAGTAAGTGTCTTTTAATTTCATGGCTGCAGTCACCATCTGCAGTGATTTTGGAGCCCCCAAAAATAAAGTCTGACACTGTTTCCACTGTTTCCCCATCTATTTCCCATGAAGTGATGGGACCGGATGCCATGATCTTCGTTTTCTGAATGTTGAGCTTTAAGCCAACTTTTTCGCTCTCCTCCTTCACTTTCATCAAGAGGCTTTTTAGCTCCTCCTCACTTTCTGCCATAAGGGTGGTGTCATCAGCATATCTGAGGTTATTGATATTTCTCCCGGCAATCTTGATTCCAGCTTGTGTTTCTTCCAGTCCAGCGTTTCTCATGATGTACTCTGCATATAAGTTAAATAAGCAGGGAGACAATATACAGCCTTGACGTACTCCTTTTCCTATTTGGAACCAGTCTGTTGTTCCATGTCCAGTTCTAACTGTTGCTTCCTGACCTGCATACAGATTTCTCAAGAGGCAGGTTAGGTGGTCTGGTATTCCCATCTCTTTCAGAATTTTCCACAGTTTATTGTGATCCACACAGTCAAAGGCTTTGGCATAGTCAATAAAGCAGAAATAGATGTTTTTCTGGAACTCTCTTGCTTTTTCCATGATCCAGCGGATGTTGGCAATTTGATCTCTGGTTCCTCTGCCTGTTCTAAAACCAGCTTGAACATCAGGGAGTTCACGGTTCACATATTGCTGAAGCCTGGCTTGGAGAATTTTGAGCATTACTTTACTAGCGTGTGAGATGAGTGCAATTGTGCGGTAGTTTGAGCATTCTTTGGCATTGCCTTTCTTTGGAATTGGAATGAAAACTGACCTTTTCCAGTCCTGTGGCCACTGCTGAGTTTTCCAAATTTGCTGGCATATTGAGTGCAGCACTTTCACAGCATCATCTTCCAGGATTTGAAACAGCTCAACGGGAATTCCATCACCTCCACTAGCTTTGTTCTTAGTGATGCTTTCTAAGGCCCACTTGACTTCACATTCCAAGATGTCTGGCTCTAGATTAGTGATCACATCCTCATGATTATCTGGGTCGTGAAGATCTTTTCTGTACAGTTCTTCTGTGTATTCTTGCCACCTCTTCTTAATATCTTCTGCTTCTGTTAGGTCCATACCATTTCTATCCTTTATCGAGCCCATCTTTGCATGAAATGTTCCCTTGGTATCTCCAATTCTCTTGAAGAGATCTCTAGTCTTTCCCATTCTGTTGTTTTCCTCTATCTCTTTGCATTGATTGCTGAAGAAGGCTTTCTTATCTCTTCTTGCTATTCTTTGGAACTCTGCATTCAGATGCTTATATCTTTTCTTTTCTCCTTTGCTTTTCGCCTCTCTTCTTTTCAGTGCTATTTGTAAGGCTTCTCCAGACAGCCATTTTGCTTTTTTGCATTTCTTTTCCATGGGGATGGTCTTGATCCCTGTCTCCTGTACAATGTCACGAACCTCATTCCATAGTTCATCAGGAACTCTGTCTATCAGATCTAGGCCCTTAAATCTATTTCTCACTTCCACTGTATAATCATAAGGGATTTGATTTAGGTCATACCTGAATGGTCTAGCGGTTTTCCCTACTTTCTTCAATTTAAGTCTGAATTTGGAAATAAGGAGTTCATGATCTGAGCCACAGTCAGCTCCTGGTCTTGTTTTTGTTGACTGTATAGAGCTTCTCCATCTTTGGCTGCAAAGAATATAATCAATCTGATTTCGGTGTTGACCATCTGGTGATGTCCATGTGTAGAGTCTTCTCTTGTGTTGCTGGAAGAGGGTGTTTGCTATGACCAGTGCATTTTCTTGGCAAAACTCTATTAGTCTTTGCCCTGCTTCATTCCGCATTCCAAGGCCAAATTTGCCTGTTACTCCAGGTGTTTCTTGACTTCCTACTTTAGCATTCCAGTCCCCTATAATGAAAAGGACATCTTTTTTGGGTGTTAGTTCTACAAGGTCTTGTAGGTCTTCATAAAACCGTTCAACTTCAGCTTCTTCAGCATTACTGGTTGGGGCATAGACTTGGATAACTGTGATATTGAATGGTTTGCCTTGGAAACGAACAGAGATCATTCTGTCGTTTTTGAGATTGCATCCAAGTACTGCATTTCGGACTCTTTTGTTGACCATGATGGCTACTCCATTTCTTCTGAGGGATTTCTGCTTGCAGTAGTAGATATAATGGTCATTTGAATTAAATTCACCCATTCCAGTCCATTTTACTTCACTGATTCCTAGAATGTTGATGTTCACCCTTGCCATCTCCTGTTTGACCACTTCCAATTTGCCTTGATTCATGGACCTGACATTCCAGGTTCCTATGCAATATTGTTCTTTACAGCATCGTACCTTGCTTCTATCACCAGTCACATCCACAGCTGGGTATTGTTTTTGCTTTGGCTCCATCCCTTCATTCTTTCTAGAGTTATTTCTCCACTGATCTCCAGTAGCATATTGGGCACCTAATGACCTGGGGAGTTCCTCTTTTGGTATCCTATCATTTTGCCTTTTCATACTGTTCATGGGGTTCTCAAGGCAAAAATACTGAAGTGGTTTGCCATTCCCTTCTCCAATGGACCACATTCTGTCAGACCTCTCCACCATGACCCACCCGTTTTGGGTTGCCCCGCAGGCATGGCTTGGTTTCATTGAGTTAGACAAAGCTGTGGTCCTAGTGTGATTAGATTGACTAGTTTTCTGTGAGTATGGTTTCAATGTGTCTGCCCTCTGATGCCCTCTTGCAACACCTACCATCTTACTTGGGTTTCTCTTACCTTGGGTGTGGGGTATCTTCACGACTGCTCCAGCAAAGCACATGTTAGATATGTTAGCTACACCTTTTTGAGATCCGTAGAATAATTTGAAAATGAAAGTTCCTCAGTTGTGTCCAACTCTTTGTAACCCTATGGACTGACTGACTATACAGTCCATGAAATTCTCCAGGCCAGAATACCTGAAGTAGGTAGCCGTTTCCTTCTCCAGGGGAACTTTCCAACTCAGGGATTGAACCCAGGTCTCTCACATTGCCGGCAGATTCTTTACCAGCTGATTCACCAGGGAAGCCTAAGAACAATTTTGGGGGAGATTTATTCATTTTCTTCTTACTAGTATTACCACATAAATTAATCATCTGAAAAATCCTTATGTTTATTTGTTGCTGTGGTTGACCATATTCACTAGAAATATCCATGCCAAAAAGAATTTTCTCTGAAAGCATATTTATATTGGACTCAGTGATACAATGTTTAGCTGGTGGTTTTATGTATGTATTATTTTTTAACTACAGCTCAAATGTGCATTATGCCCATTGTCAATAGGTAACAATTTCTTGTGTGCCAAGTTTATTGTAGAAGCATCTAAAATGCAAAAGAGGTTAAATCATAAATTTATTTGTTTTCCTAGAACCAAGTAACAGAGAAGGCAATGGCACCCCACTCCAGTACTCTTGCTTGGAAAATCCAATGGGCAGAGGAGCCTGGTGGGATGCAGTCCATGGGATCACAAAGTGTTGGACACGACTGAGCTACTTGACTTTCACTTTCACTTTCATGCATTGGAGAAGGAAATGGCAACCCACTCCAGTGTTCTTGCCTGGAGAATCCCAGGGATGGGGTAGCCTGGTGGGCTGCCGTCTATGGGGTTGCACAGAGTCAGACATGACTGAAGCGACTTACCAGCAGCAGTAGCAGCAGAACCAAGTGAACCATAAAAATATTGCTAAGATTGCTAAAAGTTTGCCAGACATCAACATTTAGAATTAAGCTCAACATTTCTGTCCTTTACTTATTAAATTTCTGGTCATTCATTTTATATGGTATATACAGTGAGTCATTGTGAAGTATCAAGCCAAATATAAAGTATGTAATAGTCTTTTGAAGTGAAGAAAATTCAACCTCCCATGGAAAAGAATAAAATAGGATGCCCCAAAAACAGATAAAGAAAAAGAGCCCACAATACATATTATAAATAATTTGGAGTTCTGCCAAGTTCAGTGAAGGAATTAATAGGAAAATATAAAAAAATCCTAAAGTAAAAATAACTGTATAATAGATTGAGTTCATTCTAAAAGATATGTCAAATAATTTAACTTCAAAAGAAAAAAAAATGTATGAATTAGGGTTTCAAATTGTGATTTTATCTTCTATCATTAACTTTTTTGTGATATAAATAATAATTTAGAATGAAAGGTATACTATTGGAATTTAATATTCACATTAAGAAAGTTTTTATATAAAACTATGTTATTTATTAATTTTTATATATTAATATGGGATTTCCCCCCTCAAAATCCAGGTTTACTTAGTTGTAGTAGGATCATTAATGATCAAAAAAGTAAGTGTGCTGGAGATACTGGTATAGGAACGATCCTCTACATTCTCCATTCTTGCTACAAGTAATAAATACTTCTTTCTTCTGCTGAAAAAAAAAAAAAGTAAATATCCTTAATCATTGAATATGTTGAAAGGCACTTTTTTTTTTTTCTAAATTGGAAGCTATTGCTGATGTAATTCAATGTCATAGATCAAACTAAAGTCAAGAAATTTGACAATCCTGTGAGAAAAATAAGCTTAATTTAAAATCAAACTTTCCTCTGGCAAAGTGAATGTTCTTTCATATGAGGTAAGAGTTAAAAAAAATAAATGCGAATTTATTTTCATTCCCTTTGCCTAAAATAGTATCAACTACCATAACCATCATTGTTACAGAAATAAGAAAGGTAAGCAGAGGTTAATCCTTCTCTTGTGGCTAAGGTTGGTATTATGTACTTATTTATACATTTCCTAGATTTGGAAGATTGTATCCCTGTAGGTACATACACAAAGGGTCTGGGAAATCCTTCTAGTAAGCCACTATAAAAGTGAATATGTAATTTTCATTTCCCTAGCTTAAGTATAAGCTTTAGTGAAGTTATGCAAAATGAAAATGTCCAGTGAAGGAAGTTTCTGCTTCGGCAAATTATGTCACCCGGTGACAAGAAGCAAGGTAAATTTGCTACACAAAAAAAGAAGAAGCAGAAGGAAGTAGTATAATGTCTAAGATCTGCAGCAACTTTTAGACTCCTATTGTTAAATTAATGAAGTCTATCTTATATTTTAAAGTTCCATCTGTGGCAAATAATGAAAGATACAGAATGAAGAAGAGCAGTGATGTTGACCTGTAGAATCAAAACATGACTAATAAATCAATACTGCCATTTTTTTCTTCATGTATCACCTTAAACTGAACACTGAGTCATAGCAGCTGAGCTATGATCCAACTCAGATGGTCAGATAGTCCAAAACACCAGATCAACAGATTCCTGAACCAGTATTATTAATCATATAAACATATTCATTAGGCCAATGAGACATGAAGCTTGTATTTACAGAATGAAAAAGATTCCAAATGAAAACTGTAAAAATTCAATTTGACTCACAGATGTTTTGCTTATTTGATACACATCTGGATATTTGGAAACATCCAAATGATTAACTATATTCTTTAGTTTCTTTGCTACTCTCCTGTGTCATATAAACAGTCTTCAGGACTTCCTTAAGTTCAGACATCCCCTATAATTCACAAAAATGCATACATATAGTACAGTAAAACAAGGAGAAGTATTTTCTAATGGGAAATTTGTCAATGTCTGAAGATATTTTAGTTGTCATACTTGAAGGATGCTATTGGCTTTGAGTGCTAGAGGCAAGGGATGCTGCTAAATATCCTACAATGCATGGGACAGCTCCCTACAGCAAAGAATATTAGCTGAGAAGCTAGTTAGTTCAAATTAATTGGTCGTTCTATATACAGAAGTTTTCAGATTATAAATCAAAGTGCAAACAATAGAAAGAAAACTGTATTGTAGATTGCTGTTTAATAGCCATAGTATTAACATAAACAGTTACCAAAAAAAAAAAAAAAACAAGAATAGCTGAATCAAAGGTCAAGTTGTACCTGGACTAGAATGAGTGATGAGCTGGAATCAACTGGTATTGGCTTGTACTGTTAAATTTTCAGGAATTTTGCAAGCCAATTGATATCACATTGATATCTTGAAATTGTCTCTCCATGTTGAGAGTATTTACATGGGGGAAATCAGCAAACACTACAACCAGGATTTTGTTCACAACCACCAGGGAAGCAGTTGTCAATAATTTGCCAGCACACCAACAGTTTTGGATACAGAGCATGATTGATGCTGTAATATTATCTACCATCTACTTAACTGTATGAAAAATCACTTTTTACAAGGCCAATTAAAAATATTATTTACCAGTATTTTTAGAATAATCTCTTCTACTCATGCTTTATATTTACATATAAAATATCAATGTATTCCATTTGGCAATGCCAACCTCCTATTATACCATAAATCCTAACAGAAGCTTTAAGTAACCACTTTTTGCAAAATAAGTCTAATGAAATCATTCTGCTTATTCGTCAAAGGCTACTTGTATAAATGCATACCATTAACTGACAAGATCAGAGTCTTGGAAAAGTGAAGATATATTTTAGTCAAGAAAATAGATTACTATTAAAAAGCTCAAAGTTGACATATTCAAGAGATAAACGAGGCTTTGATGTAGCTAAATTAATTTTCTCCCTAGAGGAAAGGTCAGAAGCATTAGAATGACAAATTTACTCAAGAAATTAAAGCTCTAGTTATTTGGTTGGGGGATAAGTAGAGTAAAATTATAACTTTCTCTCCTAATTTTCCTTATTAGCTTCTTTTGTTTCAGGCAAATATTAATTTCCAAATTTCATAACACATCTGTGAAATAACAAGGCATCATTATTTAAAGAGATTTTATTAGTTTCAGATAACTTTTTGAGAACTTGCTACAGAGTAGTCACTTGATCATATAGCACATCTTGAAGAGCTAGACACGACTGAGTGACTAAACTGAACTGAGCCTAAAATATTTTTTTTTGTTTCATGATTAACTTGGAACTTTGAGATAGAAAGAGAAATTGTGTAGTCATCTTCATTATTCTAATAGAATGTGAAATTAAAAAGATTACCCTCATCAGTCTAACTTTTCACTCCTAGTGATTAAAAGTGAACCAAAAAAAAATCATAGTTTAAAATAAATTTCAAAATTTTAGTTGAAATAATTAAGGTGCTACATAACTTATGAACTGTATAATTTTAATCTTCACTACTACCCACAAAACATAGAACAACTCACTGACCCACTTGTGTATATCAGTCCTTGAAATGATAAACCACTACATAAATCATCAACTTCTGACAATCTTAGTGACAACATAACAAATCATTTATTCTGTGGACTTACTTCTGTTAGCTCTAATAATCAATCTCAATGTAGCTAAAAGATTTCTTGGATCCAACATTGAATTCTATGTACAAAAGGTCAAAGATTGATCCAATTATATCACTGAGATCAGAGATGCTCAATTGGGAATCCTGAGAAGGTAGGCAGAGAGGTTAAGAATTTCTGCATTTCTGTACAACTGAAGTTCCACTGTAGTTAATAATTCTATTTTCTACCATAAAGGAAGAGTAACTGATGTCAAAATTAGAAATCAAGCAAGAATATGGTCGGCAATATAGTATGGTGGTTAGCAGTTTGAATTTCCATATTATATCTTTATGATTTTGAATGTTATCTTTAGCCCCTATCTAAGAATGCTGCCCACTTTAAGATGCATCAATATTTTATGCATCACTAAGAAAGAAAGAAAATAGATAAGCATACTTGTTGGAAGCCAAAGATTTAAAGATATATCCCAATTTCAGAGATGTTAAAATGTGTTTTTAAAATGGGGAAATTGACTAAAATGGTGGAGTAGAAAGTCATAGAAATCACTTCCTCTCATAAATACATTAAAAAAATACTTCTATTGATACATGTGGAAAAATTCTCACTGAAAACTGATAACTGACTCCTGTATGACCAAGGCTGACACGTTAATTGGGTAGGAAAGGAAAAAAAGCAGTTGGGTTAAGGACCTGTGCCCCTCCTTGACCTAATCGCCTATGCCCTAATCTTACAATATTTAAAAGGACACTTCCAATACTGAAGCAAAAGCCATCATGCCAGAAGTAGACCTCTAGCCAAATTCAGAGTATGGAGACATTCCATAGATACTTGGGCCAATTATTGACATTTCTAAGGTCATTCACTCCCAGGTGGCACAGTGGAAAGAATCCACCTGCCAATGCAGGAGACACAGATTCAATCCCTGGGTGACGAAGATCCCCTGGAGAAGGAAATGTAAACCCACTCTGGTATTATTGCCTGGAGAATCCCATGTACAGAGGCGCCACATGGGCTACAGTCCATGGGGTCACAAGACTTGGGGACGACTGAGCAACTGAGCACACAGCACAGGGTCTTTCACTGTTTCAATCTTACAAAATTGATTTTCCACTACTATTGAAAACCTGCCTATTGCCCCATTTCCCTTGTGGAACTGCTATACTTCTGTAAGCTGAACATATTTTCAGATCTCTAGGTCATCAAGTAGCTCATTTTTTGTTGTTGTTGTTTTATGTTGTTAAAATAATCTGTTTTAGTGTGTTTTAGATTTCTTACATTCAACGTGTTTTGTATGACAATATGGACCATTAGATGAAGAACCTTGCAGTTAGGTATTTTAAGAAATCTATTTTCATATCACGGGGAAGGCAGTGGCACCCCACCCCAGTACTCTTGCCTGGAAAACCCAATGGATGGAGTAGCCTGGTGGGCTGCAGTCCATGGGGTCACTAACAGTCGGACAGACTGAGCGACTTCACTTTCACTTTTCACTTTCATGCATTGGAGAAGGAAATGGCAACCCACTCCAGTATTCTTGCCTGGAGAATCCCAGGGATGAGAGAGCCTGGTCCCTACAGCAGATACCCCAGTGTGTCTCAGCCTGTGCTGACTTCACTGAATCGTCGTCGTCGTCGTCGTAAAAGTATATTTGTAAAATTTTCTATAAAAGTAAAGTATAATAATTATCCAGTCCAAAATTTTACAGGAGGTTGAAATAGAAAGTTAGATTCATATCCTACTATTCAATCGATCACTGATACTAAGAAAGTCAACCGTAATTTGTTAACTATCTATAAACGGGTTTAGGTTCTGATGGTGAACCAGTTTACGTTGACGTTTGATACAACAAAAGTAAATAACCAACTAATCAATAATATCAACCTCAAAAATATCTTTAAGAACATTAACTTAAAGGTATACTTTCAACAAGTAATATTGTAATAAACATTATCGTTTTCTAACATTTATTGAGTTCATAAAAATTTGGTTCATCCCTAATTTCTTTGATACGATTTGGTGTATAACGTCGTGATACTTCGACGTTTTTCACCACTTCCTATATAGTTATATGTGAATTTCTCGGTAGAGGTCCTATATTACAACATAAAAATAGAATAAATAAAATTAACTCATATCAACTAAATGTTGTAGTAGAATTAAAGACAACATGTCGTTTCACTAAGTCAATATGTCTGTGTGTGTACGTGTAAGAAAGAGTTTAAAAAAAGGTAATATCTAATAATGTTCTATAACTTACACAATAAGTCGGTCAGGTACGACAAATAGATACAATATATATTGTCACACGTAGGGAATTAAGTTTTGAGGATTAAATGGAGGAAGGGGAAATCATTGGTAGTTAAAAAAAAAGATACGGATACTTGGATGAAGACAAAACATTTATTAAAGTTAACATAGTAAAAAAAATCTAAGGAGTATATTCGTTATAGTATATTATAATTTTAAAAGAAACTAAATGAAGTCAATCATACTATTAGAGATCCTCCATCCATGTTGCTGCAAAAAGTAATTTTCATTCTTGTTTATGGCCAAGTATTACTATATATATATACACATATATACCTGTCTCTTATACACATCTAGATGTGTATAAGAGACAGCTTGTGGACACATTAGGGGAAGGAGAGGGTGGGACAAATTGAGACAGTAGCATTGACATATATACACTATCATGTANAAAGACTAATAGCTGTCTCTTATACACATCTCAAGTATTACTATATATATATACACATATATACATATATATATATATATATACACACACATATATATATACCACATCTTGATCTATTCCTCTTTTGATGGACACTTCAGTTGCTTCCATGTCTTGGCTTTTGTAAGTAGTGCTGCTATGAACATTGTGGTGAATATACCTTTTTGAATTAGAGTTTTTGTCTTTTCCTAATATGTGCCCAAGAGTGGGATTATAGGATCATATGGTAACTTTATTTTTAGATTTGTTACGGAATTTTCCTAAATTTACATTCCAACCAACCATGTAGGAGGGCTCTTTTTTCTCTAGAGCCTCTCTAGCATTTCTCATTTGTAGACTCTCTGGTACTAGCCATTCTGAATGGTGTGAGGTAATATCCTCAATGTAGTTTTTATTTACATTTTCTTTTTTTGTAATCCAGTTTTCTTTTTATTGGAATACAATTACTTTACAGTATTGTGTTAGTTTCTGCTGTATAGCCACATGAATCAACCACATTATACATATATTCCCTCCCTCTTGAGCTTCTCTAGCAATGTTTAACATCTTTTCATGTGCCTGTTGGGCATCTGTATTTCTTCTTCTTTAAGGCAATGTCTACTTAGGTCTTCTGCCTATCTAGGTGGCTCTAGTGGTAAAGAACTCACCTGCCAATGCAGGATACATAAGAAGTGAGGCTGTTTCGATCCCTGGGTTTGGAAGATCTCCCAGAGGAAGGCATGGCAACCCACTCCAATATTCTTGCCTGGAGAATTCTATGGAAAGAGGAGCCTAGTGGGCTACCATCCATAGGGTCGCAAAGAGTTGGACACTACTGAAGGGAATTCACATGCCCATTTTTTGATTGGGTTGTTTGTCTGTTTGTTTGTTTGATATTGAACTGTATGAACTATTTGTATATTTTGGAGATTAATCACTTGTCAGTCGCATCATTTGCTAATATTTTCTCCCAGTCTGTAAGTTGTGTTTTTGCTTTGCTTATAATTTCTTTCACTATTCAAAAGCTTATGAGATTGATTAGGTCCCATTTGTTTATTTTGGTCTCTTTTTTTTTTTTTTTTGCATCAGGAGAGTGATCTAAAAAAATATTACTATGATTTATATCAGAACTATTTTGCCTATGTTCTCTTCTAGAAGCTTTATGATGTAATATATTATGGGCTTCCCAGATGGTGCTAATGGTAAAGAACCTGCCTGGTAATGCAAGAGATGTAAAGGATGTGGGTTTGATCCCTGGGTCAGGAAGATCCCCTGGAGGAGGGAATGGCTCTTCACTCCAGTATTCTTGACTTAAGGGGAAATGCTTTCAAACTTTCACCATTGAGGATAATGTTTGCCGTGGGTTTGTCATATGTAGCTTTTATTATGTTGAGGTGTGTTCCTTCTATTCCTGCTTTCTGGAGAGTTTTTATCATAAATGGATGTTGAATTTTGTCAAAGGCTTTCTCTGCATCTATTGAGACAATCATATGGCTTTTATTTTTCAATTTGTTAATGTGGTGAATTACATTGATTGAGTTTTGGATATTGAAGAATCCTTGCATCCATGGGATAAAGCCCACATAGTCATGGTGTATGATCTTTTTACTATGTTGTTGGACTCTGATGGCTAGAATTTTGTTAAGGATTTTTGCATCTATGTTCATCATTGATATTGGCCTGTAGTTTTCTTTTCTTGTGTGGCATCTTTGTCAGGTTTTGGTATTATGATGATGGTGGCCTCATAGAATGAGTTTGGAAGTTTACCTTCCTCTGCAATTTTCTGGGAAAGTTTGAGTAGGATAGGTGTTAGCTCTTCTCTAAATTTTTGGTAGAATTCAGCTGTGAAGCTGTCTGGACCCAGGCTTTTTTTTGCTGGAAGATTTCTAATTACAGTTTCAATTTCTGTGCTTGTGATGAGTCTGTTAAGATTTTCTATTTCTCCCTGGTTCAGTTTTGGAAAGTTGTACCTTTCTAAGAATTTGTCCATTTCTTCCATGTTGTCCATTTTATTGGCATATAATTGCTGATAGTAGTCTCTTATGATCTTTTGTATTTCTGTGTTGTCTATTGTGATCTCTCCATTTTCATTTCTAATTTTATTGATTTGATTTTTCTCCCTTTGTTTCTTGATGAGTCTGGCTAATGGTTTGTCAATTTTATTTATCCTTTCAAAGAACCAGCTTTTGGCTTTGTTGATTTTTGCTATGGTCTCTTTTGTTTCTTTTGCATTTATTTCTGCCCTAATTTTTAAGATTTCTTTCCTTCTACTAACTCTGGGGTTCTCCATTTCTTCCTTTTCTAGTTGCTTTAGGTGTAGAGTTAGGTTATTTATTTGACTTTTTTCTTGTTTC
>SJYX01015582.1:133243-145055 GCA_006410675.1 Oreotragus oreotragus
AAATTAGAAGACACTTACTCCTTGGAAGAAAAGTTATGACCAACCTGGATAGTATATTCAAAAGCAGAGACATTACTTTGCCGACTAAGGTCCGCCTAGTCAAGGCTATGGTTTTTCCTGTGGTCATGTATGGATGTGAGAGTTGGACTGTGAAGAGAGCTGAGCGCCGAAGAATCGATGCTTTTGAACTGTGGTGTTGGAGAAGACTCTTGAGAGTCCCTTGGACTGCAAGAAGATCCAACCAGTCCATTCTGAAGGAGATCAACCCTGGGATTTCTTTGGAAGGAATGATGCTAAAGCTGAAACTCCAGTACTTTGGCCACCTCGTGCAAAGGGTTGACTCATTGGAAAAGACTCTGATGCTGGGAGGGATTGGGGGCAAGAGGATAAGGGGACGACCGAGGATGAGATAGCTGGATGGCATCACGGAGTCGATGGACGTGAGTCTGAGTGAACTCCGGGAGATGGTTATGGACAGGGAGGCCTGGCGTGCTGCGATTCATGGGGTTGCAAAGAGTCGGACACGACTGAGGGACTGAACTGAACTGAACAAGACTTCTCCTTCTATACCGCAACATTGATAAAACATCTAGGTTAAAGATGAAAAGCTTCTCCACATTGAGGGACACCCAGAGAAGTTCACAGAGTTACATGGAGAAGAGAAGAAGGACGAGGGAGTTAGAGGTGACCCGAATGAGATGAAGTTGAATCAAAAGAGGAGAGAGCAAGCTAGACAGTAATCACTTCCTTATGTACACTCCACAGTCTGGACGACTCAGGGATGTTCATGGAATTATACAGAGAAGAAAAGAGCAAGGAAGGAGACAGAGGTGGCCAGGAGGATAAAAGTGGGGAATAAAAAGGAGAGAGACAGATCCAGCCAGTAATCAGTTCCCTAAGTGTTTTCCACCATCAGGAACACACAGAGATTCACAGAGTTGGGTAGAGAAGAGAATGGGAGGGAGGAGACAGAGGCGACCTGGTGCAGGAAAAGGAGAGTCCAAAGGGGGAGAGAGCAGTCAAGCCAGTAATCTCGCTCTCAAGTAAATATGGGTACTGAAGATTGGGTTTTTGACGGTACAAAATTGATAGCAAATACCAAAAAGCAAAGATTAAAAATCCAGTGTAGAGGTTGTAGTTTCAAAAATACAATATTAAAGAAAAGAAGAAGAAGAAAAAAAAAAGTCACAAGAATTATTAAAAATATATATATATATATAGGTAGAGAAGAGAATGGGAGGGAGGAGACAGAGGCGACCTGGTGCAGGAAAAGGAGAGTCCAAAGGGGGAGAGAGCAGTCAAGCCAGTAATCTCGCTCTCAAGTAAATATGGGTACTGAAGATTGGGTTTTTGACGGTACAAAATTGATAGCAAATACCAAAAAGCAAAGATTAAAAATCCAGTGTAGAGGTTGTAGTTTCAAAAATACAATATTAAAGAAAAGAAGAAGAAGAAAAAAAAAAGTCACAAGAATTATTAAAAAAATATATATATATATAGTTTGCTTTAAAAATAGGGTCTTTTTTTGAAAAGTAATAGTAGGTTATAAAAATGAAAATTAAAGGAGTAATAGAGGACTTAAAATTTTTTTAAAGTTAAAAAAAAAGAAGAAAAAGAAAAAAAGAATGATCGTAAAAATACTAAAGATATATCTAGGACTTTCTCTGGTGTTGTTGTGGGCAGTGTAGGGTCAGTTCATTTTCGGATAGTTCCTTGGTCTGGCTTATATTTCTCAAGATCTATAGGCCACTTCTTATGTAGTCAGTACTAACGACAGGGTTTTAATCTATTATACCTGTCACTTCAAAGGCGGTTCCCTCTGTTTTCACTTATTCTCTTTGCTGGTGTCTTTAGTGTCTGATTTCTGCCCTGGCACAAGGGGAGTGGTGGTGGGCACTTTTTCTAGGCTCACTTGTTCAGTTGCACTGTGGGGATGGAGGGACACTGCAAACAAATAACACTGGCGTGTGCTCACAGTGTCTCAGCCACACTGGGCCTGCCCCTGCTCACGGTGCACACAGCTCAGGCTCTAGGTTGCTCCGCTGAGAACCATCTGAGGCCGGCCTTGGGCTGTATGCACCTCCCAGGTCTAAGCCACTCAGGCTCAGGCACTCAAGTAGTCCTCAGAGGCACAGACTCCGTTGGGCCTGCATTTTGTGCCCTTCCCAGGTCCAAGTAGCTCAGGTGTTTGGTGAGTGCGGTAACTGCAACTTATCTCCTCTCCCGTCTCTGCTGCTCATTTTCTGGGTGTACAACTGGCGCACCTTCTCAGGCGGATGATGACTGTCCAGAACCCCAAGAAGCCTTAGTTAGCAAAGAAGCCTGGTAGCTATCCCACAGTCTGGTTTGCTAGCCCAAGTTAGTTCGCTCTGGTTACCCTCGGGGCATCTGGGCCTGAACCTTAAAAAGCAATGCAGCCTGTGCCTCCCTGCCCAGCCCCCACTTGCTAGTGGTGGATGCAGGCATCTGCACTGCTTCTCCACTGGGGGAGTTACTGTTGGGCTCCTTATCTGTGGGTTTTAATTTTTTATTTATTTTTCCTCCCTGTTATGTTGCCCTGTGTGCTTCCAAGGCTCGCCACAGACTCGGCAGTGAGAGTGTTTCCTGGTGTTTGAAAACTTCTCTCTTTTTAAGACTCCCTTCTTGGGATGGAGCTCCCTCCCTACCTCTTTTGTCTCTTTTTTTTCTCTTTTATGATTTTTCGTACCTGTTTTTGAAGGCAATGAGCTGATTTTCTGGGTGCCTGATGTCCTCTGCTGGCATTAAGAAGTTATTTTGTGATATTTATTTAGCGTTGAAATGTTCTTTTGATGAATTTGTGGGGGAGAAAGTGGTCTCCCCATCCTATTTATCCACCATCTTAGGACCACCCTCTTCAATTGCATTTTAAAATCAGAATTATGTAAACAATGTTCATGTATGCATCTATACTGCTTCCACTCCAGACCAAGAAGTAACCCCAAACAAGAAGCTAAGTATTAGAGATATTCAGACAGATAATTTCTCAAAAATTTTCCAGGGAATCAGGTGGGAAAGATGTGTTAAAGATTTAGGACTTGATCATCAGTTGAGAGAAAGGCCAAGGCCTAAGTAGCAATCCAAAAGAAATAATCAAATATGAAGGGACACAATGGAATGTTGGACAAAGTGATGCTTTGGGTAAGGAGGAAAAATGATGAAAATTATAGAAAAATAAATAAATACCACAAAAATAATATCACCTACTATTGTATTGGGCTTCCCTGGTGGCTCAGTGGTAAAGAATCTGCCTGTCAATGTAGAAGATGTAGGTTTAGTCCCTGGGTTGGGAAGATCCCCTGGAGAAGTACATATCAATCCATTCTAGTATTCTTATTTGGTAAATCCAAATAAGTGGAGCCTGGTGGGCTACAGTCCATTGGGTCACACAAGAGTCAGACATGACTTAGTAATTAAACAACAAAAAACAAGTATTAAGTGTTTATCATGTGTGCATGCAATATCTCATTTTATTTCTTACAACAATCTTAGATTGCTAATTTTATCTTTAACTTAAAAATAAAGAAACAGAGACTCATAAAGTTTCTGTAACAAGATCACACAACTGGCAAAAGCTGGGATTTGAAATAAGGTCTTTCTGTCTCTAAAGTTTGTGCACTTTAACCAGTGGTTAAGGTCACTTAAAGGAAAAAAAAAAAGGATGCAAATATTCAGGAGATGTGAGAGAAATAAGCAGCATTACTTCAAGTAGCTGTTTCACTCAAATGTGATGGAAATTTTTTTTTCTCATATTATGACTCATGCAAACATTAACTTTGTACTGGTATACTTTACAGTTATATTGAAATATCAATATTACCTTTCACTCACTTCAAGCCTATCTCATATGCTTAAATGGTTTCCTGAAGAATCATTCCTGAAAATAGCATTTCAATCTCTCTTATGACCTTACCTGGAGTGATTTATTCATGCATGCAGTCAGTTACTCATTTATTCATGCATTCCAAAAAAGTTAATATAAAAAAAATCTATGATCACTTATTATGAACCAGGCATTTGGATGCTCAATTTTTTCTTAGCAATATATCAGATGGTAAAATAAAAATAGCATTGGTACCCTCTAAACTTTTCCAAACCTAGCAGGGCACACATTACTGAAATAAAGAACTTGAACGTGTTCCCTGAAAACACTGACTATGACAGGCAAGAATAAAATATGTTATAACACAGTGGAAACTATAATATATAGTACTGAGATAATATTATAAAATATTTATATGTACAGAATACAATCATCAAAGTCAGGAAAAAGAAGCTAGAAAAAGATAAATAGTTTGACTTACAGAGGTATTTTAACTTCAGTTCAGTCATTTCTAAAATGTCTGTATGTTTATCTTATTTGTACATATTTCTTCAAAGTTTGTGACCTATGCCAACCTTTTTTGTTCTTCTCTTCTTATAGTAAAGTATTATCTTAACATACTTAATGGCTTTACAGTTTTTGTTTTTAAGAAGTGTGATAAAAATATATCTTGAACTACCTTTTCAATGCAGTCTTTTTCGTTATGTAGGATAAACTATGTGGAAAACTTTTATAGGTTCTTATAGGTTCTTCAATATAAGAAAGTAAGTTTAAGCCAAATTGTGAATAATAATCCCATGACTCAGATCTTAAATAAATTAAATCATGCCAGTGTGTATGTGTGCTCTTGAAATTTAATATTTATCCATATAATGTCTTCCTTGGTAAAGCATCTGTCTACAGTGCAGGAGACCCGGGTTCAATCCCTGGGTTGGGAAGATCCTCTGGAGAAGGAAATGGCAATCCACTCCAGCACTATTGCCTGGAAAATCCCATGGACAGAGAAGCCTGGTAGGCTACAGTCCATGGGGTCACCAAGAGTCGGACACGACTGAGTGACTTCACTTTCACTTTCACTTTCTGGTCAACACTGAATATATAAATGTGAGCTTATTTTAACTCAATAGCATCTGATTTAAAGAATAAAACAAAAAAAAGAATAAAACAAAACAACTTTAAACAATAATCAGCTAAAAATATGTGTTCTAAGCCATGTCTTTTGTTATCTTTTTCCAGAGTTGTTCATGCTTTTGGAGTCTTTTTCTTTGGCCATGCAAGCCGTTTCTATTGGTATGATATAGAGTAGTTCTGTGCCTTAGATGAGTATAGAGAAATAAAAAAGTTCCATCACAGTCCAGCTCAAAATACAAGATGTAAATGATAGGAGAAATGGGAGTGAGGTCTGTATTTTATAATCAATTTTAACTATAAATTTAAAACTGCTCCAAAATTTAAGTACTTCAGTTTTTAAAGGTAGAATAGAGTAGAGAGAATATATGAATATATGAATGAAAATTAAGAAGTCTTATTCATATCATATTATCAAGCTATATGATCTTGGGCAAATACTACTCTCCACGAGTTTGTTTCATCACATCCCCCAAATAAGAGACTAATTTGGTATTTAAGTTCCCCAAAACCTAAAGTTATTAGTAGTAAAAACAATAGTAAAAAATCAATGAAACTGAGAATTGTTTCTTTGAAAAGATAACAAAGCTGATAAAACTTTAGCCAGATACATTGAGAGAGACAGAAACAGAGAGACAGAGACAGAGAGCCCAAATAGAGGAAGTGGATTGTCAATTTTATTGGCATATAATTGTTCATAGTAATCTCTTATGATTCTTTGTATTTCTGTAGCTTTGGTGTAAGTTCTCTTTTTTCATTTTTGATCTTATTTATTTGGTCTCTCTTACTGATTCAATCTAAAGGAACATGCAGCTTCCCAAGAATGAATCAGGAAGAAATGTAAAATATGAATAGACTGATTATTAGCAATAAAATTGAATCAGTAATCAAAAACATCCCAAGAAACATAATTACAGGACTAAACGGTTTCACAGATAAATTCTGCCTAACATTTAAAGAATTAATACTTGTAATCCTCAAATTATTCCAAAAATTGAAGAGGAAGTATTACTCCATATTTATTCTTTGAGGCCAGCATTACCCAAAACCAAAGACATGACAAAATAAGAAAATTACAGGCCAATTTCCCTGATGAACATTGATATAAAAACTCTCAACAAAACACTAATGAACTGAATTCAACAACATGTTATAAGGATCATACACCATAATCAACTGGGATTTATCCTGCGGATGCAAGAATGGTTCAATATCTGCAATTCAATCAATATGATACACCGTGTTAACAAGACTGAAGATAAATATGACCGTTTCACTAGATGCAGAAAAAGAATTTAACAAAACTCAACATCCATTTATGATTAAAAAAATCTCTCTACAAAGTGGGTATGGAGGAAACATATATCAACATAATAAAGGTCATTTATGACAACCCATGACTAAGATCATACTCAATGGAGAAAAGCTGAAAACTTTTCCCCTAAAATCAGAAACAAGATAAAGATGCCCACGCCTTCCACTTTTATTCAACATAGTATATGAAGATCTAGCCACAACAATCAGACTAGAGAAAGAAACAAAAAGCATATAAATTGGAAAAGAAGAAGTAAAGCTATCACTATTTGCAAATATGATACTGTTTAAAGAAAACCTTAAAGACACCAGCAAAAAATTATTAGAACTAATAAATTCAATAAAGTTGCAGGATACAAATTTATACAGTCGTCTGCTGCATTTCTACACATTGATAATGAACTATCAGAAAAATTTAAAACAATGTCAGTTATAATTGGATAAAAAATAATAAAATACCTAAGAATAAATTTAACCAAGGAGGCAGAAAACCTGTACTCTTAAAAACTAGAAGATGTTGATGAAAGAAACTGAAGACACAAATAAACAGAGAGGTATATTGTGCTCATGGATTGAAAGAATTAATTGTTAAAACAACTATACTGCCCAAAGGAATATAAAGATTCAGTGCAGTCCCTAACAAGTAAAATAAAGTAAAATGGAAGCTCTAAAAAAAAAATAAAATAAATAAAATAAAATAAACTACAAAAAAAAAACTACAAAAAAAAAATATCAATGACATTTTTCTCACAGAATTAGAACAAATAATCCTAAAATTCATATTGAACCATGAGAGACCCTAAATAGCTGGAGCAATCTTGAGAAAAAACAAAACTGGAGATATCTTTCTCTCTGACTACAATCGATATTACAAAGCTATAGTAATCAAGACAGTATGGCAATGATACAAAAACAAACACATAGATCAATGGAACAGAATAGAGAGCCAAGAATTAAGCTTTTGCTTATATGATCAATTAATCTATTACAAAATAGGTAAGAATATAAAGTGAGAAAAAGACAATATCTTTAATAATGGGAAAACTGGACAGATATACACAAAAGAATAAATGTGAACAATTTTCTTATACAATATATGAAAATAAAATCAAGATAGGTTAAAGACTTAAAATATAAGATCTTAAATCATAAAAGTCCTAGAAGAATCTTAGGCAATAAACTTTGACATTGGTCTTAGCAATATTTCTTTGGCTCTGTTGCCTCAAGCAAGGGAAATGAATGCCAAAATAAACAACTGTACTATATCAAACTGAAAAATCTTTGCATAGCAAAGGAAACTCTTAATGAAATGAAAAGTTAACTTGCTAAGTGGAAGAATATATATATATAAATGATATATCTGGTAAGGGGTTAATATTCAAAATATACAAAGAACTCATGAAACTAAATTTCAAAAAAGCAAGCAATCTGATTAAAAATGAGTAGAAAACCTGAATAGATATTCTTCCAAAGAAGACATACACATGGTCAAAAGACACATAAAAAGATCCTTAATGTCACTAATTATATCAGGGAAATGCAAATTGAAACCATAATGAAATACCACCTCACACCTATCAGAATGGTTATTATCAAAAAGACCACAAATAAGGTGTTGGTGTGCTTGTGGTGAAAAAGGAATGCTCATATGTAAGTTGGTGTAACCACTATAGAAAATAGTATGGAGTTTCCTTAAAAAATTAGAAGTAAAACTGCTGTACGATCCAGCATTTCCACTCCTTGAAATCTATCTGAAGAAAACACACACACTAATTTGAAGTGGCATTTGCATACCTATGTTCATTTTAACATTATTTACAGCAGTCAAGATATGGAAGCAACCTAAGTGTCCATCAATAGATGAATGGATAAAGATGATGTTATATATATATGGCTATGGTTTTTCCAGTGGTCATGTATGGATGTGAAAGTTGGACTGTGAAGAAAGCTGAGTGCCAAAGAATTGCTGCTTTTGAACTGTGGTGTTGGAAAAGACTCTTGAGAGTCCCGTGGACTGCAAGGAGATCCAACCAGTCCATTCTGAAGGAGATCAACCCTGGGATTTCTTTGGAAGGAATGATGCTAAAGCTGAAACTCCAGTACTTTGGCCACCTCATGCGAAGAGTTGACTCATTGGAAAAGACTCTGATTCTGGGAGGGATTGGGGGCAGGAGGAAAAGGGGACGACAGAGAACGAGATGGCTGGATGGCATCACTGACTAGATGGACGTGAGTCTGAGTGAAATTCGGGAGTTGGTGATGGATAGGGAGGCCTGGTGTGCTGCGGTTCATGGGGTCGCAAAGAGTCTGACACAACTGCGCAACTGAACTGAGCTGAACTGACTGATAGACATACATACATATGTATACACACACACACACACACACACACACACACACACATATATATATATATATTCCTGGAGAAAGAAATGGCAACCCACTCAAGTAGGCTTGCCTGGAGAATTCCATGGACAGAGGCCCCTGTCAGGCTATAGTTCATGGGGTTGCAAGAGTTGGACACAACTTAGCAACTGTTGGTTGCTTGTTAAATCGCTAAATTGTGTTCAACTCTTGCAACCCCATGAACTATAGCCTGACAGGGGCCTCTGTCCATGGAATTCTCCAGGCAAGCCTACTTGAGTGGGTTGCCTACTTGAGTGGGTTGCCATTTCTTTCTCCAGAAATATATATATATATATATATGTGTGTGTGTGTGTGTGTGTGTGTGTATACATATGTATGTATGTATATATATAATGCATTTAATATGTATATATATAATATTCCTTTATATATAAACACTATTCAGCCATAAAAAGATGGAATCTTTACATTTGCAACAACATGGATGCATATAGAGGGTATTATGATAAGTGAAATAATCAGACACAGAAAGATAAACAAAATACTATTTCACTTACAGAATCTAAAAAAAGCAAAAGAATTAAACATAACAAAACAGAAACTGAGTCATAGATGTAGAGAACAAACTGATGGTTGCCAGAGAAGATCATAATGGGGAAATAGAAGGGATTAAGATGTACAAACTTGCAGTCATAGAATAAATAAATCACAGGAATATAAGGTACAATATATAGAATTTAGTCAGCAATATAATAATGACAATAACTTTTTACAGTGACAGATGGTTACTAAATTTATCACGGAGATGATTTCCTGTTGTATATAAATATTAAACTCTCATGTTGTACACTCAAAATCAATATGGTATGTCAACTATATTTCAATAAAATATAAAAAGCTCATATTTATTTTGCTATTAAAGGCAGGCTGTAATCATAATACTAGCTCAAATTTGCAATAAAATTATTTTTATATGCATAGTAAAAAATATATATAAACCTACATCAAAATGCTAATATTGTCTATATCTAGACTGAAGAATTAAAGTTATTTTTTTCTTCTTCATGTTTTTATTACTTGTTAATTGTCAATAATGTTCATGTAATATTTCCATAATCTGAAAATTCACACTTAACAAAAAAGAAAAAAAAATTGTTTGGGAACTCTGTGATCTTTTTGAAGAATGTTGCTTTTCTCAATGCTTTCTGCTTTTACTTCACAGATTTTATTTTTCCTTTTGTGTGCCCAACATCAAGGTATGAACATTTAGAAGCACTTAATATACAGGCAATATTTTCCCCACTCTCCTTCATTCTCTCCCTCCTACTCTCAGTTTCTTTATTTATCTCTTTTTCCCTTTCTTCCTAGCTAATGCCAGACACTGTGCAAGGTACTAGAAATACAAAAAAGAATAACATTTGACGGTTCTGTTTGCTTATAAATAACAGTTGGTAACAAACACAAATATTGATATTTATAATGCACATGCGGGGAAGGCAATGGCACCCCACCCCGGTACTCTTGCCTGGAAAACCCAATGGACGGAGTAGCCTGGTGGGCTGCAGTCCATGGGGTCGCTAACAGTCGGACAGACTGAGGGACTTCACTTTCACTTTTCTCTTTCATGCATTGGAGAGGGAAATGGCAACCCACTCCAGTGTTCTTGCCTGGAGAATCCCAGGGATGGGGGAGCCTAGTGGGCTGCCGTCTATGGGGTCACACAGAGTCGGACACGACTGAGGTGACTTAGCAGCAGCAGCATAATTCACATGATATTTTAAAGTACTGTAGAGACTGACATTCTTCCAGTAATGATTAATGAACTCGGAGAAGAAAGCCAAGAATATGCATAAATAATTGTTGTTGTTGTTGTTCAGTCATTAAGTCATGTCTGACTCTTTGTGATCCCATGGACTGCAGCATGCCAAGGGGTTCCTTATCTCAGGGAGTTTGCTCCAGCTCATGTCCATGGATTCTGTGATGCCATCCAACCACATCATCCTCTGTCACTCCTCTCTCCTCCTGCCCTCAATCTTTCCAGCATCAGGACCTTTTCCAATGAGTCAACTGTTTGCATCAAGTAGCCAAAGAACTGGACCTTCAGAATCAGTCCTTTCAATGCATATACAGGATTGATTTCCTTAAGAATTGACTGATTTGATTTCCTTACTGTCCAATGGACTCTCAAGAATTTTCTCCAGCACCACAGTTCGAAAGCATCAATTCCTAGGCCCTCAGCCTTCTTTAGCATCCAACTCACACATTTACACATGACTACCAGAAAAACTGTAGCTTTGACTAGACGGACCTTTGTTGGCAAAGTGATGTCTCTGCTTTTTAATATGCTGTCTAGGTTTGTCATAGCTTTTCTTCCAAGGAGCAAGTGTCTTTTAATTGTGTGGTGCAGTCACCATCTCCAGTGATTTTGGAGCCCAAGAATATAAAGTCTGTCACAGTTTCCATTGTTTTCCCATCTATTTGCCATAAAGTGATGGGACCAGATGCCATGAGCTTGGAGTTTTGAACGTTTAGCTTTAAGCCAGTGTTTTCACTCTCATCTGCCATTAGAGTGGTGTCATCTACATATTTTGATTTCAGTTTGTGAATAAACCAGCCAGGCATTTTGTATGATGTACTTTGCATATAAGTTAAATAAGCAGAGTGACAATATACAGCCTTGATGTACTCCTTTCCCAATTTTGAACCAGTCCATTTTTCCATGTCTGGTTATAACTGTTGCTTCTTGACCTGGATGCAGGTTTCTCAGGAGGCAGGTAAAATGATCTGGTATTTCCCATCTCTATAAGCATTTTCCACAGTTTGTCATGATCCATATAGTCAAAGGCTTTAGTGTAGTCAATGAAGCAGAAGTAGATGATTTCTGGAATCCCCTTCCATTTTCTTTGATTCATTGGATGTTGGTATTTTAACCCCTTGTTCTTCTGCTTTTTTATTTATTTTTTTAATTTTTTTGCTTTTTTCTTCCATCTTTATTATTAACATGGCTATACAAAAATTAAAACAAAATTCAGAAAAACATCTATTTCTGCTTGATTGATTATGCCAAAGCCTTTGACTGTGTAGATCACAATAAACTGTGGAAAATTCTGAAAGAAATGGGAATACCAGACCACCTAACCTGCCTCTTGAGAAATCTGTATG
>SJYX01015582.1:147876-172754 GCA_006410675.1 Oreotragus oreotragus
CGAAGAATCGATGCTTTTGAACTGTGGTGTTGGAGAAGACTCTTGAGAGTCCCTTGGACTGCAAGGATATCCAAACAGTCCATTCTGAAGGAGATCAACCCTGGGATTTCTTTGGAAGGAATGATGCTAAAGCTGAAACTCCAGTACTTTGGCCACCTCATGTGAAGAGTTGACTCAATGGAAAAGACTCTGATGCTGGGAGGGATTGGGGGTGGGAGGAGAAGGGGACGACCGAGGATGAGATGGCTAGATGGCATCACGGACTCGATGGACATGAGTCTGAGTGAACTCCGGGAGATGGTGATGAACAGGGAGGCTTGGCGTGCTGCGATTTATGGGGCTGCAAAGAGTCAGACATGACTGAGCGACTGAACTGAACTGAACTGACAACAAAAATTCACCAGTTTTGTAAGTTATTTTTTTTTAATGCACACTGATATGACAGCTGTCTTAATACAGTCTAAAAAAATTGTTTATAATTAAGTTAAAGGCAACTAAGCACTACTAGAGCCTCTTACATAAAAAATGAATGTTTTGGCCATTCTAATATTTATATGAAATTATGTGCATATATTAATATGCCTTAGACACAATAGCCGTTTTTTGAAGATTTCCTGACCTAAGATGGAAATGAAATACAATTAAAAACACTTTATACATGACCTTAGTTTTGATTGAGTTGCTAAATCTAGCTTGTACACCTAGAAGTTCTTTGTTCATGTACTCTTGAGGCCTAGCTTGAAGGATTTTGAACATTACCTTGCTAGCATGTGAAATGAGTGCAATTGTGCAATAGTTTGAACATTCTTTGGCATTGCCTTTCTTTGGGATTAGAATGAAAACTACTAAGCACTACTAGAGCCTCTTACATAAAAAATGAATGTTTTGGCCATTCTAATATTTATATGAAATTATGTGCATATATTAATATGCCTTAGACACAATAGCCGTTTTTTGAAGATTTCCTGACCTAAGATGGAAATGAAATACAATTAAAAACACTTTATACATGACCTTAGTTTTGATTGAGTTGCTAAATCTAGCTTGTACACCTAGAAGTTCTTTGTTCATGTACTCTTGAGGCCTAGCTTGAAGGATTTTGAACATTACCTTGCTAGCATGTGAAATGAGTGCAATTGTGCAATAGTTTGAACATTCTTTGGCATTGCCTTTCTTTGGGATTAGAATGAAAACTGATCTTTTCCAGTCCTCTGGCCACTGCTGAGTTTTCCATATTTGGTGGCATTTTGAGTGCAGCACTTTAACATCATGATCATTGGGATTTTAAATAGCTCAGCTGGAATTCCATAACCTCCATTAACCTTGTTTGTAGTAATGCTTCCTAAGGCTCACTTGTCTTCACACTCTGATATGTCTGGCTCTAGGTGAGTGACCACAACATCGTGCTTATATGAGTCGTTTTTTTAATGCAATTCTTCTGTGTATTCTTGCCATCACTTCTTATCTCTTCTGTGTCCATTAGGTCCTTGTCATTTCTGCTCTTTATTGTGCCCATTATTGCATGAACTATTCCATTGGTATCTCCAATTTTCTTGAAGAGATTCTAGTATTTCCCATTCTACTGTTTTTCTCTATTTCTTTGCTTTGTTCACTTAAGGTTTTCTTAACTCTCTTTTCTCTTCCTTGGAACTCTGCATTCAGTTGGGTATATCTTTCCCCTTCTCCTTTGCCTTTTACTTCTCTTCTTTTCTAATCTGTTTGTAAAGCCTTCTCCAGAAACCATTTTGCCTTCTCTCATTTCTTTTTCTTTGGAATAGTTTTAGACACGGTATCCTGTACAATAAATAATTGAGAACACACTTATTCCACACCAAGTAATGTGCTAAATGCTTTACCTGTATTTAACTGAAGCCTCAAAAACAGAACTCTCCTAGTTTTTCCCATCTCAATATGTGACACTACCATCCACCTCATTCAAGACACTAGATTTTCTTTAATTCCTGTTTTCCTTATATTTCTCTCTTCTTGCCACACATGAAACCACCAACAACACCATTAACCTGGCTTCTAAAATATAACCCAAATCTATCCCCTTCTCTCACTGTCATCACTACCACTTTAGTCCAATATGTCATCATCTTTCACCTGGATAGCTATTGTATCTCCCATCTGTTCTTCTTGCACTCCTCACCCACCTCCAATTCATTCTCCATATAGTAGCCAGTCATCTCTTAAAATGCAAAGTAGATTATGTCCTTTACTGCTTGAAATCCCTCTAGCGACTTTCCATTATTCATATGATCTGGCCGTAACCTACCTCTTCAACCTCAGCTACTTCCATTCACCATTTAGTTTACACATCTTCAACGATTTTTGACCTTCTTATTATTCCTTAGATAATTTATTTCCACCCTAAGTCCTTTATGGTTCCTGTTAACTTCTTCCTGAAATGCTATGACTGATGATTTTATCACATTATGCTTCTTTCTTCTTATTAAAGTCCAGCTCAAATGTCACTCTCTTGTAAGGCCTCGTCTGATCTCCAATGCAAATATAAATTACTCAATCTCACAACAGTAATTCTCTAGAATATTTCCAGATTTTTTTCTTTATAGACCTTATTTAAATCTGAACCTGTACATTTGCATGTTTATTTTGTTTCCCCAGTAGAATTCCCACATTAGAATATAAATTCTCTGAGGGAACAGAAAAGTTAGATCTACTTTGCCAGCCACCATATCTTCTGTACCCAAAGAAAAGTATGGCACACAAGTAAGTATTCGATAAATATTTGTTAAATAAATTAATAGATAAATATCTTCATAACAAACTTTGGAGGTGGTTCCTACTGAGTGCCATTTTGCAAATGAAGAAAAAAAGGTCCAGGGAAGTTAAGTCACTTGCTCAAGCTTATAAAAGTTGTGAGTGACAGAGTCAAAATATTAACTCAGATTTGTCTTTATACTAAGGTTAAAATGGTTTGAGGAACTGGAGGTTTCCAGAAAGATGGATAAGTAATTCACAAAGGCAGGAAAGATATTAGCAAAGAGTGGTTTAATGAAAACCTAAGAGGATAACTAGAAGAGTTTAAAAAAGGAAAGTGAATAACAGTGTGGAATGTCACAGAAAAGTGAAGAAAGGGGAAAGAACAATATTATTTAGCATTTCCTGAGCCAGAAACTATGTCAAGTCCTGGGTATACATTATCATATTTAATCTTTACATCAACCCTATGAGGTCAGTCCAATTATTATCACAATTTAAAAAAACTCAGATTGTGAAAGATCATAACACTAATGTATAATGGAACAGATTAAATCCAGATGTCACTTTAAAATAAAAGTGAAGTCGTTCAGTCGTGTCCAGCTCTTTGTGATCCCATGGACTGTAGTCTACCAGGCTTCTCTGTCCATGGGATTTTCCAGGCAAGAGTACTGGAGTGGGTTGCCATTTCCTTCTCCAGGGGATCTTCCTGACCCAGGGATTGAACCCAGATCTCCTGCATTGCAAGCAGATGCTTTACCTTCTGAGCCACCAGGGAAGCCTTAACTACCAATTAAATGATCATTCATAAACTTACTAGCAAAAGCAATTTTATAGGGGCAAGAGCCAGACTGTAGTAGTTTAAGGCATAGATGGTAAAAAGAAAGAAAATAAGTGCTGACAGGAGATTGTATACTACTCTTCTTAGTTCACTGGTTTGAAGGAAAGACAAAGTAACGGGAAATAGAAATATGGTCAGAGTTTTTCCTTCATATGGAAGAATTTAGAGCATGACATGATTAAGTCTAATGTGGGATCAAATTTCTTAATCTCATATTTTTTGCTGTTGATTTCAAAGTTCATAATTTGGTTTTTCATCTTCATAAGCTGTAAGAAGAACAGTCAGTATTTTTACATTAAAAACCCAATCTAAGGAATCTGAACTATCAAAGATTTCCCACACTAAACATTCATTGGCTTTCATATTATGTATGATATGGGCTCTCCAAATAGGACAATGAAGAAGATCATTCCATCTGCCTTGGATGCCCATCCTATGAAAAGGTATTTTTTTTAAAGACATTTCATTCTCTTCTTTTTTAGAGAAACACAGGAATTGCTTAATTTTCCCAAAAGCACCATAATATACGAAATTTAAGTAAATTCAAAACATATCAAGCCTTTAAATTAAGTTTAATTTAAGGAAATAATTAGTTGAAGTAAGAGAGAGAATATTACTGAAAATGCTCACCAAAATGCTACTTATTTTGGTTATCTTCCATCTGTAGAGAAAACAATCAACAAGATTTTCATACAGAAAAATAAACAATCTTAGGCTCATTTCTCTCCTCGATGCCAAGGTCCATCAACTCTACCTTGTCCCAGGTACTCAAATGACAATTTGAGAGGGCAGGAGACTGGGGATACAGCATTTGGAAGACAAAGAAAAGGATAATGAATGCAATGTCTTTCTTTCAGTGTCCAAGAAAAATAAGAGTGGTTTTTTAGATTGCTTCAGGGAAATAGGAGATTAAGGATCTTTTCATAACTTTGATCCAAAACCCTAGAAGAGAGAGACCATAATCTAGACAAGGAGAAAATGGGAGTTGTTTTGATAGCACTTTAGGCTTTCAGTTCAGTGGACAGAAATAAGTTGTGACATTCAGGTTTTCCTCTAGGTCATTCCAATCAGTTCACTAGGAATGTAAAGTAGGAAATGGGATTAGTCATGTTCATTCATGAATACCAAGGAAAGCACAATGAACACATTGCTCTTGGTTTTTTTCTGAAGAGATGATACATTATAGGAAGTCAATCATGAAAGTAGGGGATTACATGAATGGAGAATCTACAGAATCTTCCAGTTGTACAGTTGAATTCAGTTCAATGCTCAGTCATGTCTGACTCTTGGTGACCCCATGAAACGCAGCACACCAGGCCTCCCTGTTCATGACCAACACCCGGAGTCCACACAAACCCATCTCCACTGAGTCGATGATGCCATCCAACAATCTCATCCTCTGTTATCCCCTTCTCCTCCTGTCTTCATCTTTCCCAGCATCAGGGCCTTTTCAAACAATTCCACTCTTCACATCAGGTGGCCAAAGTATTGGAGTTTCAGCTTCAACATCAGTCCTACCAAAAGAACACCCAGTAATGATCTCTTTTAGGATGGACTGGTTGGATCTCCTTGCAGTCCAAGGGACTCTTAAGAGTATTCTCCAACACTACAGCTTAAAAACATCAATTCTTCGGTACTCAGCTTTCATTATAGTCCAACTTTCACATCCATGCATGACCACTGGAAAAACCATAGCCTTGACTAAATGGGACTTGGTGACAAAGTATTGTCTCTGCTTTGTAATATGCTGTCGAGATTGGTCATAACTTTCCATCAAAGGAGTAAGCATCTTCTAATTTCATGGCTGCACTCACCATCTGCAGTGATTTTGGAGTCCAGAAAAATAAAGTCTGACACTGTTTCCACTGTTTCCCCATCTATTTCCCATGAAGTGATGGGATTGGATGTCATGGTCTTAGTTTTCTGAACGTTGAGCTTTAAGCCAACTTTTTCACACTCTTCTTACATATTGATCAAGAGGTTTTTTAGATATTCTTCAATTTCTTCCATAAGGGTGGTGTCATCTGCATATCTGAAGTTATTGATATTTCTCCCGGCAATCTTCATTCCAGCTTGTGCTTCTTCCAGCCCAGCATTTCTCATGATGTACTCTGCATATAAGTTAAATAAGCAGGGTGATAATATACAGCCTTGATGTACTCCTTTTCCTATTTGGAACCAGTCTGTTGTTCCATATCCAGTTCTAACTTTTGCTTCCTGACTTGCATACAGGTTTAAGAGACAGGTCAGGTGGTCTGATATTCCCATCTCTTTCAGAATTTTCCAGTTTATTGTGATCCACACAGTCGAAGACATTGGCATAGTCAGTAAAGCAGAAACAGATGTTTTTCTGGAACTCTCTTGCTTTTCCCATGATCCAGCGGATGTTGGCAATTTGATCTCTGGTTCCTCTGCCACTTCTAAATCCAGACTGAACATCTGGAAGTTCACAGTACATGCATTGCTGAACCCTGGCCTGGAGAATTTTAAGCATTACTTTACTAGTGTGTAAGTTGAGTGCAATTGTGTGATACTTTGAGAATTCTTTGGCATTGCCTTTCTTTGGAATTGGAATGAAAACTGACCTTTTCCAGTCCTGTGGCCACTGCTGAGTTTTCCAAATTTGCTGGCATATTGAGTGCAGCACTTTCACAGCATCATCTTTCAGGATTTGAAATAGCTCAACTAGAATTCCATCACCGCTTAGCTTTGTTCATAGTGATGTTTCCTAAGGCCCACTTGACTTAAAATTCCAGGATGTTTGGCTCTGGGTGAGGGATCACACTATCGTGATTATCTGGGTGGTGAAGATCTTTTTTGTTCAGTTCTGTGTATTCTTGCTACCTCTTCTTAATATTGCCAAAGAATGCTCAAACTATTGCACAATTGCAGCCATCTCACATGCTAGCAAATTAATGCTCAAAATTCTTTAAGCCAGGCTTCAGCAATAAATGAACCATGAACTTCTACATGTTCAAGCTGGTTTTAGATAAGGGAGAGGAACCAGAAATCAAATTGCCAACATCCACTGGATCATCAAAAAAGCAAGAGAGTTTCAGAAAAAAAACATCTATTTCTTCTGTAATTATATATATAAGGCTGTATATTGTCACCTTGTTTATTTAACTTATATGCAGAGTACATCATAAGAAATGTTGGGCTGGAGGAAGCACAAGCTGGAATCAAGATTGCTAGGAGAAATATCAATAACCTCAGATATGCAGATGACACCACCCTTATGACAGAAAGTGAAGAGGAACTAAAAAGCCTTTTGATGAAAGTGAAAGAGGAGAGTGAAAAAGTTGGCTTAAAGCTCAACATTGAGAAAACTAAGATCATGGCATCCTGTCCAATCATTTCATGACAAATAAATGGGGAAATAGTGGAAACTGTGGTTGACTTTATGTTTCTGGGCTTCAAAATCACTGCAGATGGTGATTGTAGCCATGAAATTAAAAGTCGCTTGCTCCTTGGAGGGGAAAATTATGAGGAACTTAGATAGCATATTCAAAAGCAGAGACATTACTTTGCCAACCTATGTCTGTTAGTCAAGGCTATGGTTTTTCCTGTAGTCATGTATGGATGTGAGAGTTGGACTATAAAGAAAGCTGAGGGCTGAAGAATTGGTGCTTTTGTACTGTGGTGTTGGAGAAGACTTTTGAGAGTCCCTTAGACTGCAAGGAGATCTGACCAGTCCATCCTAAAAGAGATCAGTCCCGGGTGTTCATTGGAAGGACTGATGTTAAGCTGAAACTCCAATACTTTGGCCACGTGATGCAGAGAGCTGATTCATTGGAAAAGACCCTGATGCTAGGAAAGATTGAGTGCTGGAGGAGAAGGGGACTACAGAAGATGAGATTGTTGGATGGGATCACCAACTCAATGGATATGGGTTTGGGTAAACTCTGGGAGTTGGTGATGGACAGGGAGGCCTGGCGTACTGCAGTTCATGGAGTTGCAAAGAGTCAGACATGACTGAGCGACTGAACTGAACTGAACTTCGTAATATCTTCTGCTTCTGTTAGGTCCCTCCCATATCTGTCCTTTATTGAGCCCATCTTTGCATGAAGTATTCCCTGGGTATTTCTAATTTTCTTGAAGTGATCTCTAGTCTTTCATGTTTTATTGTTTTCCTCTATTTCTTTGCATTGATCTCTGAGGAAGGCTTTCTTATCTCTCCGTGCTATTCTTTGGAACTCTGCATTCAAATGGATATATATTTCCTTTTCTCCTTTGCTTTGCACTCCCCTTCTTTTCACGGCTATTTGTAAGGTCTCCTCAGACAGCCATTTTGCTTTTTCGCATTTATTTTTCTTGTGGAAGGTCTTGATTCCTGTACAGTGTCACAAACCTCCATCCATAGTTCATCAGGCACTCTGTCTATCAGATCTAGTCTCTTAAATCTATTTCTCACTTCCACTGTATAATCATAAGGGATTTGATTTATGTCATACCTGAATGGTCTAGTGGTTTTATCCACTTTCTTCAATTTCCGTCTGAATTTGGCAATAAGGAGTTCATGATCTGAGCCACAGTCAGCTCCCAGTCTTGTTTTTGTTGACTGTATAGAGCTTCTCCATCTTTGGCTGCCAAGAATATAAACAATCTGATTTCGGTGCTGACCATCTGGTGATGTCCATGTGTAGAGTCTTCTCTTGTGTTGTTGGAAGAGGGTGTTTTCTATGATCAGTGTGTTCTCTTGGCAGAACTCTATTAGCCTTTACCCTGCTTCATTCTGTACTCCAAGGTCAAATTTGCCTGTTACTCCAGGTGTTTCTTGGCTTCCTACTTTTTCATTCCAGTCTCCTATAATGAAAAGGACAACTTTTGGGGGTGTCAGTTCTAGAGGGTCTTGTAGGTCTTCATAGAACTGTTCAGCTTCTTCAGCATTACTGATCGGGGCATATACTTGGATTACCGAGGTACTGAATTTTTTTGTTGGAAACAAACAGAGATCATTCAGTCGTTTTTGAGATTGCATCCAAGTACTACATTTCAGACTCTTTTGTTGACTGTGTTGGCTACTCCATTTCTTCTAAGGGACGCCTGCCCACAGTAGTATATGTAATGGTCATCTAAGTTAAATTCACCCATTCCAGCCCATTTTAGTTCACTGATTCCTAATGTTGTCGTTCACTCTTGTCATCTCCTGTTTGACCACTTCCAATTTGCTTTGATTTAAGACCTAACATTCCAGGTTCCTATGCAATGTTGCTCTTTACAGCATCCAACCTTGCTTCTATCACCAGGCCCATTCACAATTGGGTGTTGTTTTTGCTTTGGCTCCATCCCTTCATTCTTTCTGGAGTTATTTCTCCACTGATCTCCAGTAACATATTGGGCACCTACTAACCTAGGGAGTTCATCTTTCAGTGTCCTATCTTTTTGCCTTTTCATACTGCTCATGGATTTCTCAAGGCAAGAATACTTAAGTGGTTTGCCATTCCCTTCTCCAGTGGACCCCATTCTGTCAGACCTCTCCACCATGACCTGTCTGTCTTGGGTGGCCCCACATGGCATGGCTTAGTTTCATTGAGTTAGACAAGACTGTGATCTGTGTGATCAGATCAGCTAGTTGTCTGTGATTGTGGTTTCAGTCTGTCTGCCCCCTGATGCCCTCTCACAGTGCCTACTGTCTTAGTTGGGTTTCTCTTACCATGGACGTGGGGTATCTCTTCACGGCTGCTCCAGCAAAGGACAGCCACTGCTCCTTACCTTGGAAGTGGGGTAGCTCCTCTAAGCCACCACCCCTGGCTTTGGATGTGCATCAGGAGCAGCTGCGATGGCACAGAAGCATGGGCGAGGGGAGCTACCCCTCATCCAAGGTCAGGGGCGGCGGCTGAGAGGAGCTACCCATTGGACAAATTCAATTTTAATATCGTTGCTGCTGCTGTTGCCAAGTCGCTTCAGTCACATCCAACTCTATGAGACCTCATATTAATACTGAATATTATATTAATATATAAAGAGTTGATATTTGTTTTCACATTTTTTTCACTTTCCATTTAAGTACCAAAAAGTTTAACCAAATATCATTATTTGGTTAAAAAAAAAAAATATATATATATATATATATATAAACAGGCATAAGGAGTCTGTGATACACTAAAAAAAGATTCTGGCTTTGAAAAAAGGTGTGTAAACACATATATGATACCAAAAAATGCAATACTATGAAAATATAGTCCACCAAAAAAAGGCTTAAAACTTCAATTACTTTAAAATGCTATTTAAAAATAAAAATGTATAACTATCTACCTGATTCTGGAATTTATACTTCTACTTTACAAAAAGTGTACATAGTATATATAAACCGTTAAAAGATTCCAAATATTAATTTGAAGGAGATTGAAGCAATAACTGAACTAAAGAGCTAAATAATGTCAGCAACCTAGTTATTACTACATGTATCAATTATTAAAGCAAATATAGGATCTGTCACACCTTACATACTCACTAACAGTGACACACACTCATTTCAAAGTGATACCTGCACCAGAGTAAAACATGCATTGAAAAGGAATTAACAGGTAGGTATGGATATATGCATTGAGCTTTAACATGGAATTTTCTTTACCAAAATAAAATATCTATTCAGAAGTTTGCTTCTTCCATGTTGAGATATGTATGCTTCTTTTTAATTCTAATTGGCAGTAATGATCTCACCAAGTTCAGACTGTTACCTGGTTTTCTCCACATCTTCATGGCTCAAGTGTATACAGGCTAAAATGAATGAAACAGAGGCTTAAAACTAAATATTTCAGAAATCTGTCAATGACCAGGGTCTAAGGCTGTCTGTGACCAAGTTTACAACTCCGTCTCTGCCTCCAAAGGCTGGAAACTCAGGTTTTGACCAGAGGCACAGTGAAACTAACTAGCCCTCCTGGGGACTGAATCCTCAACTTCTACTTCATTAAAACAAAACACAAACCAAGTGAACTAAAAACTCCTGTAAAATGTTCAGTCTCAGTGAACCAATTCATTTTACATTTGGAAAATGCTAGTAGTTGATGTTATGAAATCCATGAAAGAAAGAAAGTGAAGTCGTTCAGTCATGTCAATTCTTTGTGACCCCATGGACGGTAGCCTACCAGGATCCTCCAACCATGGGATTTTCCAGGCAAGAGTACTGGAGTGGGTTGTCATTTCTTTCTCCAGGGTATCTTCCATACCCAGGGATCGAACCTCAATCTCCTGCATTACAGGTAGATACTTTACCATCTGAGCCACCAGGGAAGCTGAAATCCAGAGATAAGCCTAGATGAAATCCATAGATAAGCCTAAAGCAAAGCTGTTCAGAATCAACCAACAGAGAATCTCAAAGGAGTCTGAGAGGTTAGAAAAATGTTCAGGAAATAACTAAAATTTATCTTGAACCAACATCTAAAGCCAAATACTCTAGTTCAGTTCAGATCAGTTCAGTTAAGTCGCTCAGTCCTGTCCGACTCTTTGCGACCCCATGAATCGCAGCACACCAGGCCTCCCTGTCCATCACCATCTCCCAGAGTTCATTCAGACTCACGTCCATCGAGTCCGTGATGCCATCCAGCCATCTCATCCTCGGTCGTCCCCTTCTCCTCCTGCCCCCAATCCCTCCCAGCATCAGAGTTTTTTCCAATGAGTCAACTCTTCGCATGAGGTGGCCAAAGTACTGGAGTTTCAGCTTTAGCATCATTACTTCCAAAGAAATCCCAGGGTTGATCTCCTTCAGAATGGACTGGTTGGATCTTCTTGCAGTCCAAGGGACTCTCAAGAGTCTTCTCCAACACCACAGTTCAAAAGCATTGATTCTTCGGAGCTCAGTTTTCTTCACAGTCCAACTTTCACATCCATACATGACCACAGGAAAAAACAGCCTTGACTAGGCGGACCTTAGTCGACAAAGTAATGTCTCTGCTTTTGAATATACTATCCAGGTTGGTCATAACTTTTCTTCCAAGGAGTAAGCGTCTTTTAATTTCATGGCTGCAGTCACCATCTGCAGTGATTTTGGAGCCCAAAAAAATAAAGTCTGACACTGTTTCCACTGTTTCCCCATCTATTTCCCATGAAGTGATGGGACCGGATGCCATGATCTTCGTTTTCTGAATGTTGAGCTTTAAGCCAACTTTTTCGCTCTCCTCCTTCACTTTCATCAAGAGGCTTTTTAGCTCCTCCTCACTTTCTGCCATAAGGGTGGTGTCATCAGCATATCTGAGGTTATTGATATTTCTCCCGGCAATCTTGATTCCAGCTTGTGTTTCTTCCAGTCCAGCGTTTCTCATGATGTACTCTGCATATAAGTTAAATAAGCAGGGAGACAATATACAGCCTTGACGTACTCCTTTTCCTATTTGGAACCAGTCTGTTGTTCCATGTCCAGTTCTAACTGTTGCTTCCTGACCTGCATACAGATTTCTCAAGAGGCAGGTTAGGTGGTCTGGTATTCCCATCTCTTTCAGAATTTTCCACAGTTTATTGTGATCCACACAGTCAAAGGCTTTGGCATAGTCAATAAAGCAGAAATAGATGTTTTTCTGGAACTCTCTTGCTTTTTCCATGATCCAGCGGATGTTGGCAATTTGATCTCTGGTTCCTCTGCCTGTTCTAAAACCAGCTTGAACATCAGGGAGTTCACGGTTCACATATTGCTGAAGCCTGGCTTGGAGAATTTTGAGCATTACTTTACTAGCGTGTGAGATGAGTGCAATTGTGCGGTAGTTTGAGCATTCTTTGGCATTGCCTTTCTTTGGAATTGGAATGAAAACTGACCTTTTCCAGTCCTGTGGCCACTGCTGAGTTTTCCAAATTTGCTGGCATATTGAGTGCAGCACTTTCACAGCATCATCTTCCAGGATTTGAAACAGCTCAACGGGAATTCCATCACCTCCACTAGCTTTGTTCTTAGTGATGCTTTCTAAGGCCCACTTGACTTCACATTCCAAGATGTCTGGCTCTAGATTAGTGATCACATCCTCATGATTATCTGGGTCGTGAAGATCTTTTCTGTACAGTTCTTCTGTGTATTCTTGCCACCTCTTCTTAATATCTTCTGCTTCTGTTAGGTCCATACCATTTCTATCCTTTATCGAGCCCATCTTTGCATGAAATGTTCCCTTGGTATCTCCAATTCTCTTGAAGAGATCTCTAGTCTTTCCCATTCTGTTGTTTTCCTCTATCTCTTTGCATTGATTGCTGAAGAAGGCTTTCTTATCTCTTCTTGCTATTCTTTGGAACTCTGCATTCAGATGCTTATATCTTTTCTTTTCTCCTTTGCTTTTCGCCTCTCTTCTTTTCAGTGCTATTTGTAAGGCTTCTCCAGACAGCCATTTTGCTTTTTTGCATTTCTTTTCCATGGGGATGGTCTTGATCCCTGTCTCCTGTACAATGTCACGAACCTCATTCCATAGTTCATCAGGAACTCTGTCTATCAGATCTAGGCCCTTAAATCTATTTCTCACTTCCACTGTATAATCATAAGGGATTTGATTTAGGTCATACCTGAATGGTCTAGCGGTTTTCCCTACTTTCTTCAATTTAAGTCTGAATTTGGAAATAAGGAGTTCATGATCTGAGCCACAGTCAGCTCCTGGTCTTGTTTTTGTTGACTGTATAGAGCTTCTCCATCTTTGGCTGCAAAGAATATAATCAATCTGATTTCGGTGTTGACCATCTGGTGATGTCCATGTGTAGAGTCTTCTCTTGTGTTGCTGGAAGAGGGTGTTTGCTATGACCAGTGCATTTTCTTGGCAAAACTCTATTAGTCTTTGCCCTGCTTCATTCCGCATTCCAAGGCCAAATTTGCCTGTTACTCCAGGTGTTTCTTGACTTCCTACTTTAGCATTCCAGTCCCCTATAATGAAAAGGACATCTTTTTTGGGTGTTAGTTCTACAAGGTCTTGTAGGTCTTCATAAAACCGTTCAACTTCAGCTTCTTCAGCATTACTGGTTGGGGCATAGACTTGGATAACTGTGATATTGAATGGTTTGCCTTGGAAACGAACAGAGATCATTCTGTCGTTTTTGAGATTGCATCCAAGTACTGCATTTCGGACTCTTTTGTTGACCATGATGGCTACTCCATTTCTTCTGAGGGATTCCTGCCCGCAGTAGTAGATATAATGGTCATCTGAGTTAAATTCACCCATTCCAGTCCATTTTAGTTCGCTGATTCCTAGAATGTCGACGTTCACCCTTGCCATCTCTTGTTTGACCACTTCCAATTTGCCTTGATTCATGGACCTGACATTCCAGGTTCCTATGCAATATTGTTCTTTACAGCATCGGATCTTGCTTCTATCACCAGTCACATGCACAACTGGGTATTGTTTTTGCTTTGGCTCCATCCCTTCATTCTTTCTGGAGTTATTTCTCCACTGATCTCCAGTAGCATATTGGGCACCTAACGACCTGGGTAGATTGTCTTTTGATATCCTATCATTTTGCCTTTTCATACTGTTCATGGGGTTCTCAGGGCAAGAATACTGAAGTGGCTTGCCATTCCCTTCTCCAGTGGACCACCTTCTGTCAGACCTCTCCACCATGACCCGCCCGCCTGGGTTGCCCTGCAGGCATGGCTTGGTTTTGTTGAGTTAGACAAGGCCCTGATCCTAGTGTGATTAGATTAACTAGTTTACTGTGAGTATGGTTTCAGTGTGTCTGCCCTCTGATGCCCTCTTGCAACATCTACCATCTTACTTGGGTTTCTCTTACCTTGGGCGTTGGTTGTCTCTTCATGGCTGCTGCATACCACAGCCACTGCTCCTTACCTTGGAGGAGGGATATCTCCTTACCGCCGCAGTTCCTGACCTTCAACCTGGGACAGTTCCCCTAGGCCCTCCTGTGCCTGCGCAGCCCCTGCTCCTTGGGTTGCTCCTCTTGGCTGCCGGCCGTGGCCTCGGGCTCAGGGTGGCTCCTCCGGGTCACTACCCCTGGCCTTGGACGTGAGGTGGCTTCTCCTGGCCGCCCCTGACCTCGGACACAGGGTAGCTCCTCCCGGCCGCCGCCCTGACCTCAAACGCGGGGTGTCTCCTCCCAGCCACCACTGACCTCGGATGAGCGGTAGCTCCTCCCAGCCACTACTGACCTCAGACACAGGGTAGCTCCTCTCCGCCGTTCCTGCGCCATTGCAGCCTGGCACTTTAGGTTGCTGCCCCTGACCTTGGATGTGGGGTAGCTCCTCTCGCTCCTGCTTAGTGCGTTGGCTCAGCTCTCACAAGCGGCCCGCGCTTAGTGTGCCGGCCCGGCTCTCGCAAGCGGCCCACGCTTAGTGTGCTGGTCCAGCTCTAAAGAGCCCCATTCTGTCATTTGAAAACTATGACTTTCAAAAGTATTCAGAAAACTGAATAAGGAAAATACGGCCCTCAATTTTTCACTCAAACCAGTGGGGTGAATCACCATTTTATAACATTTCCAATAATCATACTACATTCTATTAGTTTAAAATTTTTCATGTTGCTAAAATGGAACACTGATTCTAGAAAAATACTAATAAAAATATGAATATTTTATTTTAGCTAGCATACCTAGATAGTATATTGAAAAGCAGAGATATTACTTTGCCAACAAAGGTCCATCTAGTCAAGGCTATGGTTTCTGCAGTGGTCATGTATGGATGTGAGAGTTGGACTGTGAATAAAGCTGAGTGCCAAAGAATTTATTCTTTTGGACTGTGGTGTTGAAGACTCTTAAAAGAAAAAAATTGCTGGGGGGAGACTCTTGAGAGTCCCGTGGACTGCAAGGAGATCCAACCAGTCCATCTCAAAGGAGATCAGTCCTGGGTGTTCATTGGAAGGACTGATGCTGAAGCTGAAACTCCAATACTTTGGCGAACTCATGCGAAGTGTTGACTCATTGGAAAAGACCCTGATGCTGGGAGGGATTGGTGGCAGGAGGAAAAGGGGATGACAGAGGATGAGATGGCTGCATGGCATCACCAAATCAATGGACATGAGCTTGAGTGAACTCCAGGAGCTGGTGATGGACAGGGAGGCCTGGCGTGCTGTGATTCATGGGGTCGCAAAGAGTCGGACATGACTGAGCGACTGAACTGACCGACTGAACTGAAATATATATTAATGGACAATTTTTCTGTAGGATGACAAAATTGCCAAGGACAATTTCTGTTCAAACTTGTTGAATACTGACAAGACACATTTTCTATACAGGTTTACAGTATTATTTTGTTTGAATGTAATGATGTGGTATCCAGACTGTTTGACAAAATGAATGCAAATGTTATAACTGTCAAAATGTATTTTTCCTCCCACAACTACTTAAGTTTAAGCATTCTACTTAATTTGGCCTTAACTCAGTTATGACCTCCTTCATGGATCACAACTTTGTCATACTGAAGGGGCCTTTTAACTCAGTGAAGCTATGAGCCATGCCACACAAGATGGGCAGGTCATAATAAAGAATTCTGACAAAATGTGGCCCAATGGAGAAAGGAAATGGCAACCCACTCCAGTATTATTGTCAGGAGAACCCCATGGACAATATGAAAAGACAGAAAGATATGATGCCAGAAGATGAGCCCCTCAGGTCAGTAGGTGTCCAATATGTTACTGAGGAAAAGCAAATAAATAGCTCAAGAAAGAATGGAGAGACTGGTTCAAAGGAGAAACAACACTCAGCTGTGGATTTGTCTGGTGGTGAAATAAAGTCCAATGTTATAAAGAACAATACTGCATAAGAACTTGGTCCGTGAATCAAGGCAAATTGGACATGGTCTGGCAGGAGATGGCAAGATTGAACATCAATATTTTAGGAATCAGTGAAGTAAAATGGACATGAATGGGAGAATTTAGATGACCATCAAGATGACTATTATATCTTTCTTGCTGCAGGCAAGAATGGCTTAGAAGAAATGAAGTAGCCCTCATAGTCAGCAAGAGTCCATAATGCAGTACTTGGGTGAAATCTCAGAAATGACACAATAATATCAGTTCACTTCCAAGGCAGATCTTTCAGTATCACAGTAGTCCAAGTCCAATCACTGATATCAAAAAAGCTAAAGTTGATCAGTACTAGGAAGACCTACAACACCTTCTAGCACTGAAACCATACAAAGATGTCCTTTTTACCATAGGCTATTAAAATGCAAAAGGAGGAAGTCAAGAGATACCTGGTGTAACAGGCAAGTTTGGTTTTGCAGTAAAAAATAAAGCAGGACAAAGGCTAACAGAGTTTTACTAAAAAAGCACACTGGTCATAGGAAACACACTTTTCCAACAACACAAGAGTTGACCCTACACATGGACACTGAAATTAAATTGATTATATCCTTTGCTGTCAAAGATGGAAAAGTTCTATATTGTTAGTAAAAACAAAATCTGGAGGTGGCAGTGGTTGAGATCATGAGCTCCTTATTGAAAAAATCAGGCTTAAATTGAAGAAAGTAGGGGAAACCACTAGGACATTCAGGGATGACCTAAGTCAAACTCCTTCTGATTATACAGGGGAGGTAACAAATAGACAAATAGGTCTGGTAGACAGAGTGCCTGAAGAATTATGGATGGAGGTTCATAACATTGTACAGTAGGCATTGGGCAAAGCCATCCTAAAGAAAAAGAAATGTAAGAAGGCAAAGTGGTTGTCTCAAGACACTTTGCAAATATTAATAGCTGAGATAAGAAGAGAAGTAAAAAGGAAGGGAGAAAGGTAAAGATATACCCTCCTGAACACAGAGTTCCAGAGAATAGTAAGGAGAGATAAGAAGGCCTTTTACAAAAACAATGCCAAGAAACAGGGAAAAAAATAACATGGGAAAGATTACTGATCTCTTCAAGAAAATTCTAGATATTAAGCGAACGTTGTGTGAAAGCATGGGCACAATAAAGGACAGAAACAGTAAGGACCTAACAGAAGCAGAAAATATTAAAAAGAGGTGGTAATAATACAGAGAAGAACTATACAAGAAAAGTCTTAATGACCCAGATAACCACAATGGTGTGGTCACTCACCTAGAGCCAGACATCCTGGAGTGTGAAGTTAAGTGGGTCTTAGGAAGCATTACTGCCAGTGTCCAGCCCCAGTGGATCCAGGGAATTCAAAGCAGGGATGGAGTCGGCATCTGGGAAAGGACTATTTAATTAGAAATGTAAAGAGATTAGGAAAGAATAGTGTAGTGGGAAATTTAGAGGAGGAAAGAGGCTGTATTCCTTGGTTTACATAGAAAGCCAATAAAGCCCCAAGACAAGGGACTTGAATCATCTACGTAGGGCCACAGGCGCCCGCTTGAATAGCAGAGGGTGCCCCGCCTTGGGCTCCCTCTCGCGTGGGTCTTAGAAGCCTGGGCAAATAAGTAGACATGGCTAGCCTCTATGCACCAGATGGGAATCAGCCAGAAAATAGAGTAAGAAAGAAAAGAAGACACGGGGGAACCAGTCTTTCTAGAAACTTGCCCATCCTTTATTGTTCAGAAAAGCATTTTATACTTTTGGTTGTACATAGAGATCAATGGATAATACAAAATTATGCAGCATCAGCAGCCCTGACTCATCGAGACCAGGCTTTCTCTCTGCATACCTAGCTGTATACACAAGTCTTAGGTGATTTACATCATCTTCTGGCCAGGAGGCCTATTACCATTTTACGGCCCTTTTCTGATAAGGGTCCATTAACCAGAAAACTTATTTGCCTTAAAAGTGTTGTTCTTTCCAAAGTCTGGTGTCACTCTCAGAAAGCACTAATTAAGGTTACATTCTTACATAGAAAGGACACAACAATTTATAACAAGGAAAGAGGAGTACAGTGACTTATAACAAAGAGAAAATTCACTAACTCAAAAGTCTAGTGTTGCTAACATAAAAACCACTATATTCGTTTTTTTATATCCCAATTACATTGATTAATATCCTCCAGGTGCCTAAAAGATGAAGACTATAGAGGTCTGGCAGCAGTCATTGACTTAACAGTGAAACCCATCACCAATATAATTTTTAGCTTTTTAGAAAAGGGCTCTATATCTTTAAGATGCTTTAAGCTTCATGCCTCTCACAGTTGAGGGCTGTAAACAATTCACATGTGTAGTTGTAAAAATCTGGGCAGATTGGTCAGGTAAGTTAGGAAGCTATTAGAGGGGTTTAAGCTGAGACATTCTTTTTATGCCCAGGAGACTTATTAACTGGAGCTCTAAATTAATTCCTTTTAGAGGGAGGTGGTGGGGGACAGCCCCCTGTTAATGTCAGAGGAGTTGGTGAGAGCATAATGCAGTAAGGCAGGTAGACTCTGGTTTTGGGGGTAGATGTTTGAGAAAATTCAGCGAGGCTCCCTTAAGGCCCGACTCGCCTTTGCCTGTTGGACCCCTTAACCTCATGACCTTTGCCACGGGCAGGACTCCTTGTGCTGGCTCCCGGGATATTACTAAGAACAAAGCTAATGGAGGTGACGGAATTCCAGTTGAGCTATTTAAAATCCTAAAAGATGATGCTGTTAAAGTGCTGCACTGAATATGTAAGCAAATTTGGAAAACTCAGCAATGGACACAGTTTTGGAGAAGGCCGGTTTTCATTTCAGTGCCGAAAAATGTTCAAACTACTGTACAGTTTTCATCATTTCACATGCTAGTATGGTTATGCTCAAATCATTCAAGCTAGGCTTCCCAACACATGAACCAAGAACTTCCAGATGTACAAGCTGGATTTCAAAGAGACAGAGGAACTGGAGATGAAATTGTCAACATTTCTTGAATTATGGAGAAAGCAAGGGAATTCCAGAAAAAAGTCTACTTCTTCTTCACTACACTAAAGGCTTTGACTGTGTGGATCACAACAAATTAGAAAATTCATAAACAGATGGGAGTACCAGACAACCTTACCTTTCTCCTGAGAACCCTGTATGCAAGTCAAGAAGTGACAATTAGAACTGGAGATGAAACATTGGACTGGTTAAAAAATGGGAAAGGAGAACAACAAGGCTGTGTATTGTCACCTTGCTTATTTAACTTCTATACAGAATACATCATGTGAAATGCCAGGTTGGTTGAATCACAAGCTGGCATCAAGATTGATGGAAAACTATTAGCAGTCTCAGATATACAGATGACACCACTCTAATGGTAGAAAGTGAAGAGGAAGTAAAGACACCACTCTGATGGCAGAAAGTGAAGAGGAACTGAAGAGCCCCTTGATGAAGGTGAAAGAGGATAGTGAAAAGGCTGACTTGAAAGTGAACACTCAAAAAATAAGATCATGGCATTCAGTCCCATCACTTCATGGCAAATAGAAGGGGGAAAAGTAGTGACAGATTTTATTTTCTTAGGCTCCAAAATCACTGTGTACAACAACTGCAGTCATGAAATCAAAAGACTATTGCTCCTTGGAAGGAAAGTTATGAAAAACCTAGACAATGTATTAAAAAGCAGAGACATTACTTCTCTGGCAAAGATCTATGTAGTCAAAGCTATGGTTTTTCCAGTAGTCATGTATGGATGTGAGAGTTGGGCCATAAAGAAAGCTGAATGCTGCAAAGTTGATGCTCTTGTATTGTGGTGCCAATGAAAACTCTTGAGTGTTCTTTGGATTGCAAGGAGATCAAACCAGTCAATTCTAAAGAAAATCAACCTTGAATATTCCTTTGAAAGATGGATGTTGAAGCTGAAACTCTGATTATTTTGCCTCTTTATGTGCAGAGGTGACTTGTTGGAAAAGATTCTGATGCTGGGAAAGAATGAGGGCAGAAAGCGAAAGGGCAACAGAGGATGAGATGGTTGGATGGCATCACAAACTCCATGGACATGAATAAGAGAAAACTCCAGGAGATAGTGGAGGAAAATGATGATGAGGTGAAATCTCAACCAAGTTCTATGAAACATGACATGAAAATAGTAACCAGGATAAAAATTAGATCTGCAGTCCATGAAATAGAAAGTGATGCATGTTAGTGACCCAGACCTTGTTAACAAGAAAAACTAAAAAAAGTGGGCTTGAAATTAACACAAAACGTGCTAGCCTCCAGAAATTTTGCTTATTATTCAGAAACTCATTTGCTTTGTAAAATATTTTACACCATCATTTTCAAGTTAATTAGTGGTTTACTACTTCTGCTTTGCATAACTGTTTCTTGACTAATTAGAGACCCCTTGGCAATAAATTAATAGCAAATGATGGCTCCAAATGCCATCAGGTCTCAGAATTACTGGACCAAAATATGAAATGTGACAAAGTGTCAGCATTCACATTTAGTGACTTTTAGTTACAATAACACTTTGTCTTCTCTGTAATGCCATGGGGAGGGGGAGTTGGATTACAGTGGAAAATAAAAGGAAAAAAATATTTCCAATGCTTCCATAGAAAGTATTTCCTAATAACTTGAAAAAAATGTCATTTCTTTTAGAAGGCAATACTATCAAGAAAGGGTTATCAGTGAAAATTTTACTTTTAAGAGGTACCTCCAACCTCTTATGTTCCTTAGGACAAATGGCACATGTACAATAATATCCTGCAATATGTGGCCATAATTGTGAAACCTCACATTCTTTCCAAACAAGTCATTGCATAACAAATTCCAATGACTACTGTGAGCATTATAAATCTAACAAAGAAGTACCTGGGAGCCATTTCTAAATTAAATTACAAACAACTATTCAATAAATCTGTCATTTATTTTTTGCTAGATAGCCATCCCCATTAATAACTAAACCTTAAGCTATCAAAGGAGACTCAAATAAAAATTTAGCCATCTTCACTTCACTGGACTGCTTATTATAAAAAAGTTCAAATTAAAATAAAAGAAAATGTTAATAGGATCAAATAGAAATATCATTATAATTATATTTTCTAACCCAACAACAACAACAACAACAACAAAATGCATAAACAGAGATGAATTTAAACTTTTTCAGAGCCTCAAAACTCAAGAATTAAGGTCAACAATTAACTATCTAAGGAGTAATTAAAATTTAAGGCCACCATTCAGGTGGCTCTGTATTTACTTTACCAGTGTATTTTCTTTTCGCTGGAGTGTCCATTTTGATTTATGTAGTTTTCAACTTCTGCCTCATTACTAAGGAGGACAGAAAAGCTTCTTCAAGCGTCTACCAAAACTGTGCATGTATTCTCTTCTTGTGTTTATGCTAAGGATTCTGTGTTTCAATTCTATGCCAGAGGCTTCTGTTCCATATTCTTTTTTCATGATGTGTTAAACAGATGCATGCCTCTGATGATATTATGACATTTCTCATGCAAGGTATCTATTAAACAAATAGGTGCACAGGAGAATCTGAATTATCTGCCTAAATATCATTCTACAATTACCTTAATAATGTTCCATATTCCTCCCACACTTTCAGGTACTCTTTGAAGTTTTTATGGCTGGCACTTTAGCTAGGCAGAAACAACGGTTTAATTCATCTCAACAAGCTCTATTTTATATATCATCAAAATAACCCATTCTACCTGGCCATGATTCATTTTTTTTCCCACTAAGATAGCTTCAGTGATAATCTAGTTAGTCTGGGGTCAACTTTAGTTCTTTTAGAGATTTATCCAGTGTGATATTGATCACTGTAATATAACTTTGGTGCCATTTTAATTTTTGATACATTCTTTCTGGTCGTATAGGCAGAATGCATAACACATTTAACATTTTCTAACTTATATTAATTACATTTGAAACCTAGTTTGGAATTGATATATAGCTCATTAGAACACAAAAATATGCATGAGGAAATGGATATCACATAAAGCCAAACCAAAGAAATGAACAAAAAATCAGAATAACATGCAAATATCAAGTAAGTGCACAAGTGTAAATTAAAATCAATGGCAGATACACTTTACAGAAAGTTCTGTATTTTCCCATATGTTTTAGTAAAAAAATATAATATAGAACTTTATTAAATGTATCCATTTCTTCTAGATTATCCAGTTTATTGATGTATAATTGTTCATAGCAGTCTCTTACATCTTTTGTGTTTCTGTGGTATTAGTTGTAAAGTCTTTTGTTTCACTTAATATTTTAATTATTTCAGTCTTCTCTCTCTTTTTCTTAGGCTTGCTAAGGATTTGTTGATTTTTTTCATCTATTCTAAAAAACTCAGCTTTGTTGATCTTCTCTAATGCATTTCATATCATCTATTTCACTTATCTCTGCTCTAATTTTTATTATTTTCTTCCTTCTGCTAAGTTTGAACTGCTAACTTTGAACATAGTTTGCTCTTTTTTTTCTTTCTAACTCTGTGAGGTATAAAGAGATTGCTTATTTGAGGTCTTTTTTCATGTTGCTATAAACTTCCCTCTTAAAACTGCTTTTGTGCATCCCATAAGTTTTGATTTATTGCCTTCCCAATTTTGTTTGTCCTAAGATTTTAGTATTTCCTTTTTTATTTCTTTTTCGACCCTTTGGTTATTCATGGGTGTGCTATTTAGTTTCCGCCTATTTCTGAACCTTCCAATTTTCTTCCTGTTATTGACAGCCTACATGAGCCTCTAAAGATATCAGCAGGCAGGTCAACTCTGCTGGATTTGGAGAAGGCACAAAACCTTGAACATTTCAGCCACTGTCCTGAAGAGAATAACAACCTAGGTTAAAATAAACAAGAGGCTTTCAGCACTCAGCCTGGCTTTGTAGGATTGAAAGAAGGTGCACAGTCTTGCTAATCATAACAGGGATAAGCCTGGAGGACATTAAGCTAAGTGAAATAATCCAGGCAAGAACGACAGATACTGCATGTTCTCACTTATATGTGGAATCTAAAATAGTCATACTCATAGAAGCACAGGGTAGAATGATAGTTGTCAAGGGATGAGAGGAGGGAGAAATTAGGAGCTGATGGTCTAAGGATGCCAAGTTCCAGTTATGCAAAATAAATAAGTACTGGAGATCAAACATACAGGTTAGTGCCTATAGCTAACAATCTCTGAGTCTGAAGTCGCTCAGTCGTGTCCAACTCTTTGCGACCCCATGGACTGTAGCCTATCAGGCTCCTCTGTCCATGGGATTTTCCAGGCAAGAGTGCTGGAGTGGATTGCCATTTCCTTCTCCAGGGGATCTTCCCGACCCAGGCATCGAACCCAGGTTTCCCGCATCGCAGGCAGACGCTTTACCATCTGAGCCACCAGGGAAGCCCATAGCTAACAATATTGTATGGTAAACTTAAAATTTGTTAAGAGAGTATATCTTATAATGTTCTTCAAACACAATAGTAATCATGAGGGTGGGGGAAAAGTTTGGGAGATGATATATTTTTCTGTAGTCTTGTTGACAGTGATGGTTTCATGGGTATATAAATATGTCCAAATTCATCAAATTTGTATATAATAAATATGTGCAGCTTTTAATATATCAACCTCACCTCAAAAAAGTGGTTCAAACAACTATAGCAAACCTGAAAATATTTTATTAACAAGTTTATAATCAAAATAATAATGCTCATGGAAGAAAATGCAAATAATATATAAAGTATAAGGTTAAAAAAAAAAGGTTCTACTCTTCTCTCTCCCCTTTTCCTGGATAAAACTGCTGTAAAGGATTTGTGTGTATTGTATTGGATAATATATACATATCTAAAATGTAAATATGAAATATATACATATCATGAAAATATATCAGTGCAAGATAAACAGGGTGGTTATATATATTTTCATATAATATATAATGCACACATTTCTGTCTTAATGTGCATAGGTCATTCTAATTATTTTCAAAATTAGTATTCATTTTTATGGATTTATTATAATTTATGCAATCAATCACCCATTATCAGACAAATTATTTGCACTTTGATTATTACAAATAATATAACAATACTTGAACATGCATACTGATGCACAATTGTGAATTTATCTCACAATGATAAATCAAAGCAAATTTTAATGGTGAGATTGATAGAATAATTTTGAATTTAAATTGACTTATGTTGGCAAATTACCTTCTTGCATTGAACCAATATGTAATTCTAAAACTATGAATGAATGCCTGTTTACATAGACTCTCACCAAAACTAGGCATTATTAAGATTTTTATTTTAAAGTTTAGAAAATAAAATTTGTTACTATTAGTTTTAATCTGATTTTTATTAATGACTAAGATTGAGTAAAATTTTAGCTATTTATTTTTTGTAACTCTCTGAAAATATACTTTAGATGTGTATAAGAGACAGGTCATTGACTTAACAGTGAAACCCATCACCAATATAATTTTTAGCTTTTTAGAAAAGGGCTCTATATCTTTAAGATGCTTTAAGCTTCATGCCTCTCACAGTTGAGGGCTGTAAACAATTCACATGTGTAGTTGTAAAAATCTGGGCAGATTGGTCAGGTAAGTTAGGAAGCTATTAGAGGGGTTTAAGCTGAGACATTCTTTTTATGCCCAGGAGACTTATTAACTGGAG
>SJYX01015582.1:213238-228064 GCA_006410675.1 Oreotragus oreotragus
CCCTGGGATTTCTTTGGAAGGACTGATGCTAAAGCTGAAACTCCAGTACTTTGGCCATCTCATGCGAAGAGTTGACTCATTGGAAAAGACTCTGATGCTGGGAGGGATTGGGGGCAGGAGGAGAAGGGGACGACCGAGGATGAGATGGCTGGATGGCATCACGGACTCGATGGACGTGAGTCTGAGTGAACTCCGGGAGATGGTGATGGACAGGGAGGCCTGGCGTGCTGCGATTCATGGGGTCGCAAAGAGTTGGACACGACTGAGCGACTGAACTGAACTGAAGTGATATGCAAATTTTAAAACTAAGAAATGAATCGCCCTGAATGAGGCTTTTTAGTTCCTCTTCACTTTCTGAAGAGACAGGGTGACAATATACAGCCTTGACGTACTCCTTTTCCTATTTGGAACCAAGCTATTGTTCCATGTCCAGTTCTAACTGTTGCTTCCTGACCTGTATATAGATTTCTCAAGAGGCAGGTCAGGTGGTAAGATACTTAACTAGATATTTTTCAGTATACTCCAATAGTGAGGCTAAAACACATGTAGTAAACAGTTGGTGGTGGTGGCTTAGTTGCTAAGTCATGTCTGACTCTTGTGACTGCGTGGACTGTAGCCCACCATATCCTCTGTCCATGAGATTCTCCAGGCGAGAATACTAGAGTGGGTAGCTGTTCTCTTCCTCAGTGTATCTTCCCAACACAGGGATCAAACCTGGGTGTCCTGCATTGCAGGTAGATTCTTTACCATCTGAGCCACCAGGGAAGCCCAAATGCAAGCATATGTTGAATCAAAATTCTATTTTCATTTATTATGTATTATATAGAGTGAAAATATTAATACCAAGGCATCTCGCTACCCAGATACTACCTTTATCTCTATTGAGTTTAAGCACTGATCCTCTTGGAAGGCTTCTTTCCCTTCTTCTCTCTTTAAGTTGCTCTGTAGTAGCAAAAAAAAAAAAAAAAAAAAAAGCTTTATAATATGAAGCAAACAAATCATGCCATTAAATCAGGTAGAGTCAATAGAGGAAGAATCAGATTGATTAACTACCTAGATGGCATAAACCTCTCAGATGTCCAACTTTTGCTCTATGTCTCTTATCCAAAATCTGAATTCTCTATCTATTCATTTCCCAGAAGGAGCTCTTGTGAATGCATACTATGGTAAAATTAAGGCAATGATATGCATCTGCTGTCGGGGAAGGCAATGGCACCCCACCCCGGTACTCTTGCCTGGAAAATCCAATGGACGGAGTAGCCTGGTGGGCTGCAGTCCATGGGGTCGCTAACAGTCGGACAGACTGAGCGACTTCACTTTCACTTTTCTCTTTCATGCATTGGAGAAGGAAATGGCAACCCACTCCAGTATTCTTGCCTGGAGAATCCCAAGGATGGGGGAGCCTGGTGGGCTGCCATCTATGGGGTCACACAGAGTCGGACACGACTGAAGTGACTTAGCAGCAGTAGCAGCAGCATGCATCTGCTGTATCCTCTGATTTCTGACAATATGGATATCCATTTCCACCTATCAGTTATTTCATACTTACTTTTGTAGCTTTACAAAATGATCCGTGTTTAATTTTCACTGGAGCAGTAATTTTCAGAGTCAATTTGACCTTTTCCTTTCTACAACTAGATATATAGATTAAATTTATCCTGGCATTCAGCCCCTGTAACAGACATTTATTTCAATCTACCATCATTTTGTGCCTTGCCATTCCCTGAGATCTCATAATTGAACAAAAATAAACTTAATAGCAGGATAGATAGTTAAGAGAATGTCATCTTTAGAATGTGTATTGGCAATACCTAAGTCTAGTACACTGTTTGTGCTCATGTCTTTGACCAAGACCTTGTTTTTTCTGCTATAAGGAACTCCATGACTTTTGATAACCGACTTGCAACCTACCCAAATAAGTAAATCTGACAATGGGAAACAGCTTTGAAAAGTTTTTCCTTACTCAGTTAGTAAGTAATACTACCAGAAAAGAGTCCTTAAATGGAAACTGTAGAATCTTCATTAACTACTACATCTTCAACCCATAAACTAAAGCTTAAACTTAGTTTCCATGTAATGTTATGATTAATATTATCATATCCTTTTTATCCACTTCAAATTCTCTTTGTGATATCTACGAACTTTTCCTTCTGAGTTGTGTTTTCTTCAGCTTGGTAAGACACTACTTGCTTTGTCCTTTATCACAGTCATAGAGTCAAGAAAAATATAAAAATAATTAAGCTATTGACAAAAGTGGTACTGCATAAAATTATAAGAAAAACTTTTAACATGGAATTATTTTACCAGGCATTGGCTAATCAGATACACAATTGCTTATTAAAAAATTAACATAGTCTCTATCAACCTAACCTTAAAAAAGATCCTAAAACAATCCTAACCATAGCCTTTCTTGAAGTCAATATGTTGTTTCAATTGATAACCATTTAAAATAAAAATATGACCTAAGAATTAATTAAGATACAAAAATAAGAAATGGACCTTGGTACTTTGGCTGCAGATTCCTTGTTTCCTGTAGCTAAATATTTCTCAGGTGTCTGAATTTAATGTCAGCATCTGAACTTTAAAGAGAGTACCTTTCCTTGCAATAAAAGTCATTCTTAATGCATCACAGGCTGTTTATGTCCTTGTAGACTGACTTTAACATTTCTTTCCTTTCTTTTTTTAATCAACTGCAACATTTGATATATGGCTCCATGTCTGTGATCATTAGCAGCTTTTGGAGTACTGAAGGTGGTGGGAGGCAAGTGAGGAAAAGAAGAAATTCATGATTTTTCCATGAAGCTGAAACTCTAAATGAATTGAGTTTTTATTAACTCTACTTACTTAGCTATTAAATAGCTCATGTTTACATGGGGCANTAGATGTGTATAAGAGACAGCTGTGATCATTAGCAGCTTTTGGAGTACTGAAGGTGGTGGGAGGCAAGTGAGGAAAAGAAGAAATTCATGATTTTTCCATGAAGCTGAAACTCTAAATGAATTGAGTTTTTATTAACTCTACTTACTTAGCTATTAAATAGCTCATGTTTACATGGGGCAAGTTGTTTAGGTCTACTTCATTTAATTTCATGAAAACATAGTATCACATTTTAAACTAAACACTGCATTTCTCTAAAATTTAAAGCTTTTATGCTATAGAATTGGTTGGAAAGAGAAAGATATTTTTACTGGAAAATGCTGATGTCACATGGTAAAAATATAAATTGAGTAGATTTTAATCATAAAGACAGCTAATGCACATGTATGTTTATATTCAAAGTAAAAAGGAATGTATTCTATTCTGCTGTAAGAAATGCATTTTTTTTGATTTTCAGTTATGGCTAACTTGACATGAAAATTTTAAAGTATTTACAACATTATTACTGAAATCTTCATATATTTAACTAAATAAGCAGTGTAATATCTGATATAATGTCTTTGATGAGTATGAAACTTGAACAAAAGTGTATATAGTACCTTATTAGACAGAAGGCTTCCCTGGTGGTTGAGACAGTAAAGAATCTGCCTGTAATGCAAGAGACCAGAGTTGAATCTCTGGGTCAGGAAGATACCCTAGAGGAGGGAATGGCAACCCATTCCAGTATTTTTGCCTGAGGAATCCCATGGACAGAGGAGCCTGGTGGGTTACAGTCCGGGGGAGGTCACAAAGAGTCGGACATGACTGAATAACTAACACGCATTAGCCAGAATACAAGATTAAAGTATTTGTATCATAAATTATAGAAATGTCCAACAGATTACATGCATAAATGAAGATATTTTTAAATTAATGTAATATATAAAAATGAAATCAGTATTTTCATTTAACAGTGTTATAATAAGATAATTTCCCATTAAAAATATTTGAATCACTGAACAGATTTTTTTCCTCTTTTTTAAATTACGTATGTTATGATTCCCTGGTGGCTTAGTGGTAAAGAATCCACCTGCCAATGCAAGAGAGGTGAGTTCCATCCCTGGATCAGGAAGATCCCCTAGAGAAGGAAATGGCAAACTACCTCAGTATTTTTGCCTGGAGAATCTCATGGACAGAGGAGCCTAGGCAGTTATAGTCCATGGGGAAAAAGAGTCAGACACGACTGAGCGACTAAACAACACATGATTCCAATATTTTTAGAAAGCTTATAACCTATTTCAAGATGCTAGCTATTTTGACAAATAGAATAAGGTTATTTAATACAGGTTGAGAAATTATCCCTAAAGCTAATTTGTTAAAAAAAAATTTATTAGACCCTACACTTAAAAAGAAAACACCTTTTAAAAGATAAATACCCCAAATGTATTCATCTATTCAAAAATCCTGTCCAAGGTAAGTTATCTAATACAATAGATATTTCTTTGATAGGGCATTCTTTCTTTCCTTTACGATGTTTGTAAATTTTTAACCCAAATGTCTAAATTATACCTCAGTTATAAAACTAGCTTCCCTTCTTTCCGTCAATAATGCTAAGCATATTTTAAAACTAATCATGATTTATTATGAATGAATATAAGAATATATGAGTGAGTGAAATAGACCATAATCTGACAGATTTACTAATAGTTCATTGAGTGCAAAAACCATTCTACATTCCCACATGAATAGATGAAAATGAAAGGAGAGCCTGTGAACAACCTCTAAATGTCCTCCTAGTCCTAAATACTAATCAAAAGAGGAATGAGACTAGTAACTGTGAAACTAGGAGTAAAACCAGCTCTCTTTGTTTAAAGAGATTTATTTTTCCAAGAACAGGAAGTCATGTAATATAGCTAAGAAAATTAAAGAGAAATTTCCTCATAAGACAAGTAAAATTACACACAGAGAGACACAGATATACATGTACATGCACAATGCACATGTATTTAATGTGTTCTAGGTTGTGACAGCCAGAACTGGACATGGAACAAGGGACTGTTTCCAAATTGGGAAAGGAATACATCAAAGCTTTATATTGTCACCTTGCTTATGTAACTTATATGCTGAATACATCATGAAAAATGAAGAACAAGCTGGAATCAAGATTGGTGGGAGAAACAACAACCTCAGATATGCAGATTATACCACTCTAAAAGCAGAAAATGAAGAGGAACTAAAGAACCTCTTGATGAAAGTGAAAGAGAAGAGTGAAAAAGTTGGCTTAAAACTCAACATTCAAAAAATGAAGATCATGGCATCTGGCACCATCACCTCATGGCAAACAGATGGGGAAACAATAGAAACAGTGACAAACTTTTTTTTTTAATGGGGGGGTGCTTCAAAATCACTGCAGATAGTGACTGCAGCCATGAAATTAAAAGACGCTTACTCCTTGGAAGGAAAGCTATGAAAAACCTAGGCAGCATATTAAAAAGCACAGACATTGCTTTGCCAAAAGGTCTTTCTAGTCAAAGCTATGGTTTTTCTAGTAAACATGTATGGATATGAGAGTTAGACTATAAAGAAAGCTGAACACCAAAGAACTGATNAAATCACTGCAGATAGTGACTGCAGCCATGAAATTAAAAGACGCTTACTCCTTGGAAGGAAAGCTATGAAAAACCTAGGCAGCATATTAAAAAGCACAGACATTGCTTTGCCAAAAGGTCTTTCTAGTCAAAGCTATGGTTTTTCTAGTAAACATGTATGGATATGAGAGTTAGACTATAAAGAAAGCTGAACACCAAAGAACTGATGCTTTTGAACTGTGGTGTTGGTGAAGACTCATGAGAGTCCCTTGGACTGCAAGGAGATCAAACCAGTCAGTCCTAAAGAAAATCAGTCCTGAATATTCATAAGGACAGATGCTGAAGATGAAACTCCAATACTTTGGCCACCTGAGGCAAAGAGTTGACTCATTGGAAAAGACCCTTTTGCTGGGAAAGACTGATGGCAGAAAAAGAAGGGGCTGACAAGGATGAGATGGTTGGATGGCATTACCTACTCTATGGACATGAGTTTCAGTAAGCTCCTGGAAATGGTGAAGCACAGGAAAGCCTGGCATGCTGCAGTCCATGGGANTTTGAAAAGTTTTTCCTTACTCAGTTAGTAAGTAATACTACCAGAAAAGAGTCCTTAAATGGAAACTGTAGAATCTTCATTAACTACTACATCTTCAACCCATAAACTAAAGCTTAAACTTAGTTTCCATGTAATGTTATGATTAATATTATCATATCCTTTTTATCCACTTCAAATTCTCTTTGTGATATCTACGAACTTTTCCTTCTGAGTTGTGTTTTCTTCAGCTTGGTAAGACACTACTTGCTTTGTCCTTTATCACAGTCATAGAGTCAAGAAAAATATAAAAATAATTAAGCTATTGACAAAAGTGGTACTGCATAAAATTATAAGAAAAACTTTTAACATGGAATTATTTTACCAGGCATTGGCTAATCAGATACACAATTGCTTATTAAAAAATTAACATAGTCTCTATCAACCTAACCTTAAAAAAGATCCTAAAACAATCCTAACCATAGCCTTTCTTGAAGTCAATATGTTGTTTCAATTGATAACCATTTAAAATAAAAATATGACCTAAGAATTAATTAAGATACAAAAATAAGAAATGGACCTTGGTACTTTGGCTGCAGATTCCTTGTTTCCTGTAGCTAAATATTTCTCAGGTGTCTGAATTTAATGTCAGCATCTGAACTTTAAAGAGAGTACCTTTCCTTGCAATAAAAGTCATTCTTAATGCATCACAGGCTGTTTATGTCCTTGTAGACTGACTTTAACATTTCTTTCCTTTCTTTTTTTAATCAACTGCAACATTTGATATATGGCTCCATGTCTGTGATCATTAGCAGCTTTTGGAGTACTGAAGGTGGTGGGAGGCAAGTGAGGAAAAGAAGAAATTCATGATTTTTCCATGAAGCTGAAACTCTAAATGAATTGAGTTTTTATTAACTCTACTTACTTAGCTATTAAATAGCTCATGTTTACATGGGGCAAGTTGTTTAGGTCTACTTCATTTAATTTCATGAAAACATAGTATCACATTTTAAACTAAACACTGCATTTCTCTAAAATTTAAAGCTTTTATGCTATAGAATTGGTTGGAAAGAGAAAGATATTTTTACTGGAAAATGCTGATGTCACATGGTAAAAATATAAATTGAGTAGATTTTAATCATAAAGACAGCTAATGCACATGTATGTTTATATTCAAAGTAAAAAGGAATGTATTCTATTCTGCTGTAAGAAATGCATTTTTTTTGATTTTCAGTTATGGCTAACTTGACATGAAAATTTTAAAGTATTTACAACATTATTACTGAAATCTTCATATATTTAACTAAATAAGCAGTGTAATATCTGATATAATGTCTTTGATGAGTATGAAACTTGAACAAAAGTGTATATAGTACCTTATTAGACAGAAGGCTTCCCTGGTGGTTGAGACAGTAAAGAATCTGCCTGTAATGCAAGAGACCAGAGTTGAATCTCTGGGTCAGGAAGATACCCTAGAGGAGGGAATGGCAACCCATTCCAGTATTTTTGCCTGAGGAATCCCATGGACAGAGGAGCCTGGTGGGTTACAGTCCGGGGGAGGTCACAAAGAGTCGGACATGACTGAATAACTAACACGCATTAGCCAGAATACAAGATTAAAGTATTTGTATCATAAATTATAGAAATGTCCAACAGATTACATGCATAAATGAAGATATTTTTAAATTAATGTAATATATAAAAATGAAATCAGTATTTTCATTTAACAGTGTTATAATAAGATAATTTCCCATTAAAAATATTTGAATCACTGAACAGATTTTTTTCCTCTTTTTTAAATTACGTATGTTATGATTCCCTGGTGGCTTAGTGGTAAAGAATCCACCTGCCAATGCAAGAGAGGTGAGTTCCATCCCTGGATCAGGAAGATCCCCTAGAGAAGGAAATGGCAAACTACCTCAGTATTTTTGCCTGGAGAATCTCATGGACAGAGGAGCCTAGGCAGTTATAGTCCATGGGGAAAAAGAGTCAGACACGACTGAGCGACTAAACAACACATGATTCCAATATTTTTAGAAAGCTTATAACCTATTTCAAGATGCTAGCTATTTTGACAAATAGAATAAGGTTATTTAATACAGGTTGAGAAATTATCCCTAAAGCTAATTTGTTAAAAAAAAATTTATTAGACCCTACACTTAAAAAGAAAACACCTTTTAAAAGATAAATACCCCAAATGTATTCATCTATTCAAAAATCCTGTCCAAGGTAAGTTATCTAATACAATAGATATTTCTTTGATAGGGCATTCTTTCTTTCCTTTACGATGTTTGTAAATTTTTAACCCAAATGTCTAAATTATACCTCAGTTATAAAACTAGCTTCCCTTCTTTCCGTCAATAATGCTAAGCATATTTTAAAACTAATCATGATTTATTATGAATGAATATAAGAATATATGAGTGAGTGAAATAGACCATAATCTGACAGATTTACTAATAGTTCATTGAGTGCAAAAACCATTCTACATTCCCACATGAATAGATGAAAATGAAAGGAGAGCCTGTGAACAACCTCTAAATGTCCTCCTAGTCCTAAATACTAATCAAAAGAGGAATGAGACTAGTAACTGTGAAACTAGGAGTAAAACCAGCTCTCTTTGTTTAAAGAGATTTATTTTTCCAAGAACAGGAAGTCATGTAATATAGCTAAGAAAATTAAAGAGAAATTTCCTCATAAGACAAGTAAAATTACACACAGAGAGACACAGATATACATGTACATGCACAATGCACATGTATTTAATGTGTTCTAGGTTGTGACAGCCAGAACTGGACATGGAACAAGGGACTGTTTCCAAATTGGGAAAGGAATACATCAAAGCTTTATATTGTCACCTTGCTTATGTAACTTATATGCTGAATACATCATGAAAAATGAAGAACAAGCTGGAATCAAGATTGGTGGGAGAAACAACAACCTCAGATATGCAGATTATACCACTCTAAAAGCAGAAAATGAAGAGGAACTAAAGAACCTCTTGATGAAAGTGAAAGAGAAGAGTGAAAAAGTTGGCTTAAAACTCAACATTCAAAAAATGAAGATCATGGCATCTGGCACCATCACCTCATGGCAAACAGATGGGGAAACAATAGAAACAGTGACAAACTTTTTTTTTTAATGGGGGGGTGCTTCAAAATCACTGCAGATAGTGACTGCAGCCATGAAATTAAAAGACGCTTACTCCTTGGAAGGAAAGCTATGAAAAACCTAGGCAGCATATTAAAAAGCACAGACATTGCTTTGCCAAAAGGTCTTTCTAGTCAAAGCTATGGTTTTTCTAGTAAACATGTATGGATATGAGAGTTAGACTATAAAGAAAGCTGAACACCAAAGAACTGATGCTTTTGAACTGTGGTGTTGGTGAAGACTCATGAGAGTCCCTTGGACTGCAAGGAGATCAAACCAGTCAGTCCTAAAGAAAATCAGTCCTGAATATTCATAAGGACAGATGCTGAAGATGAAACTCCAATACTTTGGCCACCTGAGGCAAAGAGTTGACTCATTGGAAAAGACCCTTTTGCTGGGAAAGACTGATGGCAGAAAAAGAAGGGGCTGACAAGGATGAGATGGTTGGATGGCATTACCTACTCTATGGACATGAGTTTCAGTAAGCTCCTGGAAATGGTGAAGCACAGGAAAGCCTGGCATGCTGCAGTCCATGGGAGCGCAAAGAGTTGGACATGATTGAGTGACTGAAAAACAACAATGTTTGTGACAGGAATTCTTAGTGAAATTCTAGTTCATGTATCTCTGAAAAGTCTATATCACTTATGTTTTAATAAGAATTTGAATTATTGTTAATATCTCTGAGAAAAGAAGAGGTAATATTTGTACAAAAGTTTTGAAAGCCAAAGGAAGAATAGTCAGTGGTCTTTATCCTTTTACCCACTACCTACAAAGTTATATGTAATTGAAGTGAGAAAATAAGAGCATCAACAGTGAGACAGGAAATTATGTCCAGTTTAAGCCCTAACTTCTGTTATATTATTAATTGATAAAATATTAGTTCAGGATTGATAAAGGTCATAGAGGGAATCACTGAATAATATAAAAATCAGATCCATACACCTTAAAAATAAGCAACCTTATGTTAGATTTATATTGCTGACTTGATTAAAGGGTAGAGCTCCTTAAAACACCACCTTCTTTCCTGAAGCATTATACTTAACCCTTTGGAAATTTCCCCTTTTTAGGTGCTTATAGGATGAATGATTTTTTAATTAATTTATTTTTTTAATTTTTATTTTTACTTTATTTTGCTTTGCAATACTGTATTGGTTTTGCCATACATTGACATGAATCCACCACGGGTGTACATGAGTTCCCAATCCTGAATCCCCCTCCCACCTCCCACCTCATATCATCTCTCTGGATCATCCCCATGCACCAGCCCCAAGCATCCTGTATCCTGTATCGAACATAGACTGGTGATTCGTTTATTACATGATATTATACATGTTTCAATGCCATTCTCCCACATCATCCCTCCCTCTCCCTCTCCCACAGAGTCCACAAGTTCATTCTATACATCTGTGTCTCTTTTGCTGTCTCGCATACAGGGTTATCATTACCATCTTTCTAAATTCCATATATATGTGTTAATATACTGTATTGGTGTTTTTCTTTCTGGCTTATTTCACTCTGTTTAATAGGCTGCAGTTTCATCAACCTCATTAGAACTGATTCAAATGTATTCTTTTTTAATGGCCGAGTAATACTCCATTGTGTATATGTACCACAGCTTTCTTATCCATTCATCTGCTGATGGACATCTAGGTTGTTTCCATGTCTTGGCTATTATAAACAGTGCTGCGATGAACATTGAGGTACATGTGTCTCTTTCAATTCTGGTTTCCTCAGTGTGTATGCCCAGCAGTGGGATTGCTGGGTCACATTCATCCATATAGGATGAATGATTTTTTAAAGCAAATCAAGAGTAAAGAATACATTTGGATTGATGTTTACAGAATAGGTGGTAATTAGTGTTGCATTTTGTGTTGATGTAACTAGTAAAACACCATTGCTTGTTTTTAGATGGGTAATTCATACTAAATGCTTTAGTCAGGGTTTCTAGTGTTAATTTAGATTTATTCCATGCTGCAAATGTTGTTCTAATAGCAGAAAAAGGTTCTGATGCCTTTCAGATAAATGTTAATCACAGTCCACTGAATCTATATTTAATATTATTTAGTGTCATTACCACTCTTAGAACTTTCCAGATTTTTTCTTATCTGTTTATTTGTTTTCATGGATCTAATTAATGTAGTAGAGTCCTTGTACTCTAATGAGAAAGAGCAACTACAAGAGCAATTCTCAGTTTAAGCTCTTGCCCAGAGTAACATTGAGATGGCAATGAATATGCAGAGAATTAATGAGTGTAAAATCATGAATGATTATATATGAGAAGCCAAAGCAGATCACACATTCATTCCCTGGGTTTCTTTCAGTGGCTGAAGAAAAATAAAATAAAATTAGCAGACTCAAAGTCCTACCAGTAGAGACTGGCATTTTTTAAAGTATGTTCTATTAAATCCTAATAAAGAGAGAGATGTTTTCAAAAAGTATAACTAAATAAATACAGATTCTGTGATTTGTTTGTGAATAAAAAATGAAAACTGGAACTTATAACTTAAAACTTATAACTCGAACCAATAAAGTTTCCCATCATTTTTGATAACTCTCTTTTAGATTTTGTAGAAATAATAATTGAAAATTATATAAGGATTTATTGGGAAGAAACAGTCAAAAGAACTCTCTATAATATACTTTAGCAAGGACTGATTTTGTGTGTGTGTGAAATGGGGTTTTGTAAATAAAATATTTGTAATAGACATATTGTATTTCAAGTGATTTGAAAGACTCTGACAGTATGTTTGCCTCTAAAATAAAATTTTAAAAAATGGAAAAGAAACCTTTGAACCTGAGAATTAGCTTTCAATGCAGGCAGCCCTCAAAGAGGAAAAAATATTTTTAGAAAAGTTCTAAATTTTTGTTTTCCTTATTATTCTTTGAACCCCAAATTCAAGGTACATATTAGATTTCCTAATTAGTCTTCATCTAAGAAGAGGTGGCAAGAATACACTGAAGAATTATACAAAAAAGATCTTCATGACCCAGATAACTGTGATGGTGTGATCACTCAACTACAGCCAGACATCCTGGAGCCCAAAGTTAGGCAGGCCCCAGGAAGCATCACTATGAAGAAAGCTAGTGGAGGTGATGAAATTCTAGCTGAACTATTTCAAGTCCTAAAAAGATGATGCTGTTAAAATGCTGCTCTCAATATGCCAGCAAATTTGGAAAACTCAGCAGTGGCCACAGCAAAGGAAAACGTCAGTTTTCTTTCCAATCCCAAAGAAAGACAATGCTAAAGAATGTTCAAACAACCGTATAATCTCACATGCTAGGTAATTCTCCAAATTCTCCAAGTGAGGCTTCAACAGAATGTAAACCAAGAATGTACAGACGTCCTAGCTGGATTTAGAAAAAGTAGAGGAACCAGAGAACAAATTGCCAGCATCTGTTGGATCATTGAAAAAGCAAGAGAATTAAAAAAAAAAAATCTACTTCTGCTTTATTAACTACATCAAAGCCTTTGACTGTGTGGATCCCAACAAACTGGAAAATTCTTAAAGAGTTGGGAATACCAGACCACATGACCTGCCTCCTGAGAAATCTGTATGTGGGTGAAGAAGGAACAGTTAGAACTGGACATGGACCAACAGACTGGTTCCAAATTGGGAAAGGAGTACGTCAAGGCTGTATATCATCACCCTACTTATTTAACTTATATGCAGAGTTCAGTTCAGTTCAGTCACTAAGTCGTGTCTGACTCTTTGCGACCTCATGAATAACAGCATGCCAGGACTCCCTGTCCATCACCAACTCCTGGAGTTCACCCAGACTTACGTCCATCGAATCAGTGATGCCATCCAGGCATCTCATCCTCAGTCCTCCCCTTCTCCTCCTGCCCCCAATCTCTCCCAGCATCAGAGTCTTTTCCAATGAGTCAACTCTTTGCATAAGGTGGCCAAAGTACTGGAGTTTCAGCTTTAGCATCATTCCTTCCAAAGAAATACCAGGGCTGATCTCCTTCAGAATGAACTGGTTGGATCTCCTTGCAGTCCACATCATGTGAAATGCTGGGCTTGAGGAAGAATAAGCTGAAATCAAGATTGCCAGGAGAAATATCAATAATCTCACATGTGCAAATGACACCTTCCTTATGGCAGAAAGGGAAGAGGAACTGAAGAGCCTCTTGATGAAAGTGAAAGAAAAGAGTGAAAAAGCTGGCTTGAAAGTCAACATTAAAAAACAAAGATCATGGCATCAGGGCCCAGCATTTCATGACAAATAGATGGGGAAACAGTGACAGATTTTATTTTCATGGGCTCCAAAATCACTGCAAATGTTGACTGCAGCCATGAAATTAAAAGACACTTGTTCTTGGAAGAAAAGTTATGACCAACCTAGATAGCATATTAAACAGCAGAGACATTACTTTGCCAACAAAGGTCCATCTACCCAGGTTATGGTTTTTCCAGTAGTAATGTTTGGATGTGAGAGTTGGACCATAAAGAAAGCTGAGCTCCAAAGAACTGATGCTTTTGAATTGTGGTGTTGGCAAAGACTCTTGAGAGTCCCTTGCACTGCAAGGAGATCAAACCATTTCATTCTAAAGGAAATCAGTCCTAAATATTCATTGAAAGGACTAATGCTAAAGCTGAAGTTCCAATATTTTGGCCACCTGATATGAAGAACTGACTCCTGGCTAAAGATTCTGATGCTTGGAAAGGTTGAAGGAAGGTGGAGAAGGGGATGACAGGGCATGAGATGGTTGGATGGCATCACTGACTCGATGTACAAGAGATTGAGCAAGCACCAGGAGTTGGTGGTGGACAGAGAGGCTTGGATTGCTATAGTTCATGGGGTCACAAAGAGTCAGACATGATTGAGGGATTGAACTGAGCTGAACTGTGGGGGATGGAGGTGGAGTAGAAGTTGTCCCAATAAGATTCAAAATCATATGAATATTGACTATTTTGAAAAATTAGCTTGACTTTCCCTTTTATGTAAAATGTGTAGAAATACAAACTTTCTTGAGTAGGCTAGGGGAAATAATTCAATTTAATCATTGCTGTTGAAGTATACAAACAACATCAAAGAACCTCAAGATACAAACTAGAAAGAACATAAAGCCTTTCCCTGTAACAAGTGCAATCCATAGCTGTCAAGCAGGAGAAATCCCAGACATGGGTGCTGATAGTGCTGCTTTCCCAATACTTTGTCATGCATGTCCTTTCCAAAATCCTTGTGGTCTCTTTCTAGGTGGCTCATTGTTAAAGAATCCACCTGCCAATGCAGAAGATACCAGAAACCCAGGGTTCGATCCCTGGGCCAGGAAGATCACCTGGATAAGGAGATGGCAATGCACTTCAGTATTCTTGCCTGGAAAGTCCCATGGACAGGAGAGCCGGGCAGGCTACAGTCCATGGGGTCCCAAAGAGTCTGACACAACTTAGTGACTGAGCACACATGCATGTGGTCTTTAGTACCTGCTGCTGCTGCTACTGCTGCTAAATCACTTCAGTCGTGTCCGACTCTGTGTGACCCCATAGACGGCAGCCCACCAGGCTCCCCCATCCCTGGGATTCTCCAGGCAAGAATACTGGAGTGGGTTGCCATTTCCTTCTCCAATGCATGAAAGAGAAAAGTGAAAGTGAAGTCGCTCAGTCTATCCGACTGTTAGCGACCCCATGGACTGCAGCCCACCAGGCTACTCCGTCCATGGGATTTTCCAGGCAAGAGTACTGGGGTGGGGTGCCATTG
>SJYX01015583.1:11300-25004 GCA_006410675.1 Oreotragus oreotragus
TTTTTTTTTTTGGCTTAAGCTACCATCAGAACTATAAGAACTATAAACATGTTGGAAGTTAGGGGCTACATGTCACAGGACACAGCAACAATTTCTGAAGCCTGGATGTCTTATGAGGCTCCCTTGTTAGAATTCACTTTTGCAAGGACAGGGGTTTTTGTTTTTGATTTTAATTTTGTTTTGTTTTGTTTTGGACTTTGCCCCTCCGTGTTGTGGATTATATTCTGCTTGCTCAGCACCTAAGGGAGGAAAAGGGACCTTTTTCTCCTCCTTCTCTTGCCGAGATTCCTTTCAGCAGCAGTTGGAAGAGCCTTTGACTCCTTGGAATTCCCTCAGTTAGAACTGAGAAAGGGGAAAAAAGAAAGCAGAACTTCACATGTGGAATTGAATAGGACAAAATAGGTTATCTCACCGGTGGAGGATGGGAGCGTAATATTTGGCTCTGCACGCAGACGGCCCCGATCGAGTGTACTTCACCAAAGGGTCGGAGACCCTGGCGGACACCACCATCAGTGCAAAGCTCAACTCCAGCATAACCCTGCAGTGTTGGGCTGAATCCCAGCCGGATGCTGAGTTTAACTGGACCCATGACAACACCAGTGTGTGCAAAGGGGAGCAGCTGGTTATTGAGGCCCTGACTTGGAAACACCAAGGGAATTACAGCTGCACAGCCTCTAACTCTGTCACACTGCTGACCTGCTCTGCCTCAGTCATGGTCAGCGTCATAGGTGAGTCTTTCAGGCACGCCTTCCCCTTGGGTCCAGGTGACTTTCTCTGATGCTGGCCTTCACACTCTGATCTTCCCTTACTAAGGACTGGAGTGTGGCACTGACTGTCCACATGGGCAGGTTCCTAGTCCAGAGCTGTTGAATTCCAGCCACTAACACTCAGACTCAGGCCTTCCCTGGAGATCCAGTGATTAAGACTCTGTGTGCGTCCACTGCAGGGGGCAAGGGTTCAATCCCTGGTCAGGAAACTAAGATGCTGCGTGCTGCAAAGTGGTCAAAAAATAGAAAAAAAAAAAATCCGTGATCTCATTTCATCTTCAGAACATCTCTATACAGTAGGTACCATTTCCCCCACTTTGCAAATGAGGAAATGAGACTCAGAAAGAGTAGTTACTTTTGTCTGTGTCCACAGGACCCCAGAGAGTCAAAGGTGACTCAGGTTTCCAGTTGCCAAAGCCTTTTGCTGTGATGACCATATTTGATTCATCATCTTAATCAGTAACGTCATCACACCAACACTCACTGATCACTTTCCATGGGTCTAAATTCTTCACCCACTTCAAACATACCGAACCTTACATTTACTAAAATGAATACATATATGTTTAATCTTTTCAGCAACAATATGGAGTAGGCTTCACATTATCTTTGTTTTTACAGAAGAGGCAAAGGAAGCACACAGCTGAGAAGTGAACTTAGAGCATTTGACTCCAGAAATGATTCTGTTACTACTAGAAACTTCTGCCTCCCAGTGGCTGGAAAACAAGTGCTCATCAAATGACAGTGGAGATAGAGCCCCAAGATTGGGAATGAGGTTGGGGACAGGGATGAGGTCCTGATTCTCTCTCCTTGCCCAGGTCACCGGTCCTCCCTGTCTGTAGGGGCCATCGTTGGCATTACCGGGGGGATCCTGGCTGTCATTGCCCTGGCCGTAGGGCTGGGCTGCTTCATACACACTGGAAATGCCAAAAGGTAAGTCTCAGAATGGGGCGGGGAGTGTGGCCTATGGGGGACCTGCCCAGTAGAAGGGTTGCTAACCATGGTGCTGAGTGGTGCCTGTTGGGAACTGAGAAGGTTTGGGACGTTGCCCAAAACGGACATAGGATATGGGCGGAGCCTGTGGAGATGGGCAAGGACTAGAGGCATAGTGAACAAGGGTCTTGGGTTTTCAGGCTCTCAAGGAGAACAATAGAGGATACCGTCTATGAGAACCCGACACCCACTTCTGAAGAGGGTCACCCTGAAGAGCTCGGTCGCAGTAAGTGACTCCATAGCTGATACCCAGGGCAGCAGTGCGGTCTGGAGAAGAGGCTGGTGCAGAGAGCCCAGGCTTCTGCTCCCAGCGTCGCCCCTGGGTCACTATGACATCATGGGCAAGCCCTGTCGTCTTGGACCCTCTGTGTCTCCATCTGGAAAATGGATGAGATCAGGGTCGAGAACTCTGAGGAGTTCCTCCTGTCCGGACAGCCGCAACATAAATATGACAACATACCGCCATTCTAGTCTTTCTCGCTCTCAGAAAACTTTGTTAATGGATTGCTATAAGCAGAGAGAATCAATCATGACACTCCTCCCTGCTAAATTCAAAACAAGTCTCATTGTCCATCTCAATATAATACCTCATGCAGCCTTCTCTGACCAAAGGTAAAATAAAACATCTTTGCTGTATCTGGTCTAAGATTCTGGTAAGATGGGCTCATGAAGCAGAAGTCCTCTGGGGACTGTCCAGTTCAGCTCAGTTTTACAGAAAAGAAAACCAAGGCCAGGAAGGATATATAAACACAGGCTACAGAGGACCCTGGTGCACCTGGGGCTTAGTTTAAGACTTCTGCCCTCATCTGTGTCATCAAACAGGCTTATCTAACCCAGAACTTGATTTCCAAGACCTTCCCAGGTCAAGATCACTGGAGATGTGATGGGATAGTCCTGGGGATAAAAGAAGGAAGGTTTCTGCCACATCTTTCCCGGGGATAGAAGTGCCCTGCCTGGACAAATCACCCCTTCCCTCATGCATGCGTGCATGCTCAGTCACTTCAGTCGTGTCCGGCTCTTTGGACCCCATGGACTGTAGCTCACCAGACTCCTCTGTCCGTGGAATTTTACCAGCAAGAATACTGGAGTGGGTTGCCATGCCCTCCTCCAGGGGATCTTCCCAATCCAGGGATCGAACCCACATCTCCTGCATTGCAGGTAGATTCTTTACTGCTGAGACACTGGGGAAGCCCCTTCTTGGCTCATATCTCTCCCTAACTCCAGCCTTGGGCTGGCATTCACTTTCTCTAGACTGGCCCATGCCTGTGTATGCCAATGTACCCGCCATTCAAGGACAGATACCAGTCAAAAAGGTGGGTAGTTCTCCAGAGGCACCCCCTCTACTCCCATGACTGTCCGGCACTTCCCCAGCCCAGCAGGGCTGTTACGTCTCACCTCTTTGGGTGGGGGTGAAGTTCAGGCATGTTCTCTTAAGGATGCCCAGCCAGTGGTAGCTTGGGTCCCTACTTTCTCTGGGGATCTCAAGACCTTCCATGGCTTTTTCATCTCTCCTCCTTGTTTTCTTTCTCTTTTGCTTGACAATGCCTAACCTGGAGCCCCCTCTGGGAATCAGAAGAGATGTAACTGCCTCTGAGGCCTGAGCTATTTCCAAGAATTTCCAGGGGTAATCTTCTATCCCAGGCCTCAGGACCTCTTCACTATTTTCTTTTCCCCCCAGATGCTGCCAGTAGACCCTCCAGAGCAATTATATGAGGTAGATTGGCCTTGCTTGATTTTATTAAAGAAGTTGCAAAGGAATACAGTCTGAGAGTGTTATATTTGACAAGTATGAGAAATCATCTTGTCTAGATCTTTCATTGAGCATTGCTGGGCCAGGAATGGGAAGAAAGTGGCTCTAGGCCTCACAGGGAGCTGGGCTAGACTCCTTTAAAAAATATATTTATTTGTTTAATTATGGCTGTGCCAGGTTTCCTTTGCAGCGTGTGGGATCGTTGTGGTCGTGTGGTAGGTTTCTCTGTAGTTGTGGCTCGAGGGCTCCAGAGTGTGTGGGCTCAGTAGTTGCAGCGTGGGCTTAGTCGCCCCAAAGCCTGTGGGACCTTAGTTTCCCACCAGGGATCGAATCCACATCCCCTGCATTAGAAGGCGGATTCTTAACCACTGGGCCGCCAGGGAAGCCCCTGGGTCAGAGTCTAGGGTTCTAGCTCCTGCCCTGAGCTGCTTCCGCTTCCAGTGGGGTTGCAAATAAGCTAATGCCGGCCTCGCAAGTGACGGGATGCAGGGGGAGTTATGGAGTAGAAGTTGCAATGTAGCCAGCTGAAAAGGAAGAGTTCTGGTCCTAGACCTACTTCTGCTTCTGATCCTTTGAGAGAACCTGGTTGGGAATCTCTTTGTCTCTGGATCTCTGGAGAGTGCACGTTGGCACTCTCCAGACCCTGTGGTTCTAAGACAAACTGCTTGTGGGCCCTAACTGATCTCTTTGTTCGCTTGCAGCAGATATCGTCTTCCACCATCCACGGCGGGTATTCTCATGGCCCCAGGAAGCCATCCTCCAAGCTTGCATTGCATCCCTTGGTCCCACCTCCACAAAAAGAAAATGCAGAGTCAAACTATGAGGTATTTTTATGCCACACAGAGTCTTTGGACAGATGGAGAGCTGCCACCAATCTCCCTTTTCCTCCTTGCCAAAGAGTCTGTAGGATAACCTATCAAGAGACTTCCTTTCAAAAATCTTTTCAATCCCTTTGCACGCCCTTCCGTTCTATCACTTTCTGGTTCATTTCATTTCATTCCCTTCCTGTCCATCCGTTTCACTCCATCCCATATTTCCATCACACTTATTTTCACTCTACCCGTTTAACTTTCTATCCATTTAATTTCATTTATCCTCATTTTATTCCAGTTCTTTCCTCCCCAGTCCATTTCTGTTTTTTTTTTTTTTCATTCCATTCCATTCCCTCTCACTCCATTTCTTTCCATAAAATTCCTTTTATTTCCTTTCCATTTCTTCTGTCCCTCTTCTTCCCATTCCATCTCTTGTCATCGCTTTCCACCACTCAGTGCATTCCTATGCATTCCATCCCATTCCATTCTGCTTCATCCATTGTGTCACGCTTTTTCTTTCTTCTTTCATTCCTTTCCATTCTTTCCCACTTCTCCCTATTACCTTTTATTCCTTTTTATTTTTCCTTTGTAATCCCACCTGTTCATTTCTTCCACATCCCATTTCCGTCTCTTTTAATCCTGGTTATCACTTTTCCATTTCCATACCATAACTTTCATTTATTACTCTTATTATTTCACTTTCATTTCATTATTTCACTTTATTATTATTTTATTTCATTTCCATTCTTCTTCCCGTTCTTTGTCACTCCTGTCCTTTCCACTCGCATATTTAATCCACTCCTTTCATTTTGTTTCCTACTAGTCCACTCCTTTCTAGTCCATGTCCTATTTACGTTCATTTCCATTTGGTCAGCTTTCATTTCATTCCACCACATTCCATTTCTTCTCATTCCCTTCTTTCTTTCCTTTCCTCTTCCTCATCCCTTCCCCTGCCATTCAGTTCTGTTTCATTGTTTTCTGTTCCCTTTCATTGCATTGTCTTCCATTTTATTTCTACTTAAAAAAAATTCTTTTATTGAAGTCTACTTGATTTACTTCACTAAGATAATGTGGTGTTATCTTCTTGTGTACAGAAAAGTGATTCAGTTATACATATATATTTGTATATGTATGTATCCACACACACACACACACACACACACACACACACACACGTATACTAGTTTGCATCTGCTAATCTCCAACTCCCAGCCCACCCCCCACTCTTCTGTTTCCTGTTCATTCTCCTTTAATCCATCCCACCCTGTTGTACCACATTCCATTCTGCTCCATTACCTGTCATATGAACCATTCTCAAAAGATGTGAATGTCTAAATATCTTCAGGATTTTTAATAAGAAAAACAAACCCCTTGACAGTAGTTCAGATTCATTAAAGTGGGGACTAATTGAGAAAACACTGAGGAATCTCGGGTAACCAATGTCAGAAATTACTTGTGGGCCTCATGGTGATTAGAATCAGAAAGTTTTTCTCTCTTATGGCTGCTCATTTTTTTTTTAAATAAGGAAAAGTTTTTATTTGTGCCTTGTACATTTTAATGAGGGTGGTTGCTCATTTTTGCTGATCAATGAATTTGTTCCATTTTCCTTGGTTCAGATTGAATTCCTGTGCAAGCTTCCTGGTCACTGCTCCTCTATAACTTCAAGTTATATATGACAACACCCTCTGCTACTGTCTAAAAGTTTCTAGGTTCAGATTCTTCAGAGGAGAAGCACAGTTGTTGAGGCCATTGTATGGATTGTGCTGACATTTGTCAGCTCTCTAATTAGCTGTGAACTGGTACAAACATAGCCTCTTAGGTCCCTCTCTTCATCAGGATCTAAGGGAGAGGAGTCTCATTTGTTCCTTTTTATCAGTGGAGCAAAAGCTCTTCCACTAAACTTCCTCTTATGTCTTCTTGGGTCGGGATGCTGTTGCGTGGCACTTGTTGCAAGGAAGGCTGGGAAGATTGCCTGTTATCCTTCCCAGTCTCTCCAATAGAAGCAGGCAAGAGGGACAATACAGGAGGAGTGTCAGGTCAGCCACCTCAGTGTCTGCTACCTTCTGAAGGGATGAGACGGAGCAAACAATGCAGAGGGTTTGGAGCAGAGTGTTCTGAGTTGAGGAGCATCAAGGGAAAAGGTCCTGAAGTGAGTGTATTTTTTATCTGTTGCTGCATAAAGAATTACCAGAAGCTTAGCAGCTTAAAACAATACACATTTATTATCTCACAGTTTCCTGGATCAGGAGTTCACACAATTCTCAGATGGGTCTTCTGCAAGGCTGCAAAAAAAGGCGTTAGCCAAGTCTCAGGTCTCATCTGAGGCTCTACTGGGAAGGGATCCACGTCTGAGCTCTTACGGTTGTTGGAAGCATTCAGTCCCTTGCAGGCTGTCATAATGAGGGCCTCATTGTCTTCTTACTGGCTGTCAGCTGGAGGCTGCACTCAGTCCTTTCAGTGCTTCCCGTAGGCAGCTCACAACATTGTATCTTGCTTCCTCAAAGCCAAGACAGATGTCACACTGTTATATAACAGAATCACATAAAGTAAGCAAATACCTCCTGTCACTTTTGCCATATTCAAATGGTTAGATGCAAGTCACAGGTCTTGCCTTCAAGGGGAGGTTTGCATCAGGGCATGAAAACCAGGGGACTTCCCTGGTGACTCAGATGGTAAAGAATCCTCCTGCAATGCAGACCTGGCTTCGAGCCCTGGGTTGGGAAGATCCCCTGGAGAAGGAAATGGCGATCCACTCCAGTCTTCTTGCCTGGAAAATCCCATGGACAGAGGAGCCTGGTGCGCCACAATCCATAGGCTGGCAAAGAATCTATCACGACTGAGGGACTAAGCACAGACGCATGCATGAATACCAGGAGGTGAGGATTATTGGGGTCACCTTAGACTCTGTCCTCCACAATGGGGAAGCAAAGGCCATTCCAGGTATGGAAAGGTGTCAGCATGACTGAAGTACAATGAGAAAGGAAGATTTTGGGAATTTTCAAGGTTGAGAAAAGAGAATGCCAGAGAGTTTGAGCCCCTACAGCAAGTAGCCCAGGAAAGCCCACCAGAACTGGAACTTACCTCTTTTCTTTGTGTCATAGGTGCTTGTGAATCCAGAACACAGCATCTACTGCCAAATCAACCGTCCCACCTAATGGAAGCAGAGATCCTTTCTCCAGAAATCCTAAAGAAGTCACACTCAATCATATATTCAATGATGTTTATTACATACACATTATATTCCAGCCATTCTCTTTGCAAACCTTGTGACATTCTGCTTCGATGACTTTTTCAGGCTCTAGACCCTAGCTCTCAGCAAATCTTAAGCTTTGGGCTCATGTTTCTTTAAAAGCAATAGAAACAAGTCAAAAGCCATCCAGAATTAAAGGACCAAAGTCTGATACCCAGAAGCTGGGGATGTCATAGTGTTTACTACATACATTGTTGATGGACACAGCAGGCAGGGAGAAGTGTGAGCCTGAGTCAGCCAGAGTGGAGCAGGGGATGTACCCACGGGTCAGACAAGCAGTGTCTTTTCAAATCATGGTAGAGGATAAGGAACAAGGAACTGTTAAGAGATGACAAGAGAAAACACAGAATGAAGCATGGGAATGAGGCACCTAGGGAGGTGCAGGCACGAGATGCTTTGAATCCCAAGAGGCTCAGGGATGGAGATGTGAGGATGAGATTTGCTAAAGGGAACGAGGAGTCCAGGATGACTCCCAGGTTTCTGGCCAGAGCAACTGGATGACAGTTTCTTCAGGCCACTTTCTGAAGCAACAATGGGGAAGAAGTAAATCTGGGACAGAGAGAGAAATCAAGAATTTGGTTTGACATGTCAAGGATCAAGCAGAGAATCAAGCAGGCAAATGTTCATAACAGTCTAGGTAGCTCCCTTTCCAGCTCCAGCCCCAAATGCAGCAGCTGTCATGATGTTGATGCCAAAGAACNAGTCTTCTCCTGTGTTGTTGGAAGAGGGTGTTTGCTATGACCAGTGCATTTTCTTGGCAAAACTCTATTCGTCTTTACCATAGTATTCTCTTAACCTTCTTTTGTATTTCTGTGGCGTCAGCTTTATTTCCTCTCTTTCATTTTTTATTTGATTTATTTAGGTTCTCTCTTTTTTCTTGATGAGTCTGGCTAAAGATTTGTTGATTTCATTGATCTTTTCAAAGAACAAACTTAGTTTCATTGAGTTCTCCTATGGCTTTTTAAGACTATTTCATTTAATTCCGTTCTAATATTATTTTCTTATTTCTACTAACTTTGGGATTTGCTTGTTCTTCTTCTAGTTCCTTTAACTGTATATTTCAAATTACTTATTTTAGATTTTTCTTGTTTCTGCAGATAGATCTATCTCACTGTGAATTTTCCCCTTGGAACTGCTTTTGCTGCATCCCATATATATTGGGCAATTGTGTTTCCATTTTCATTTGTCTCAAGGGTTTTTAAAATTTTCTTTTTGTTTTCTGTGGTGACCCATTTGTTGTAGAGTAGCATGTTGTTTATTCTCCACATTATTATTTCCTTTTCTAGTTTTCTTGTGGTTGACTTCAATTCATATCATTGTGGTCTAAAAGATTCTTGATATGATTTTGGTCTTCTTAAATATACTGAGGTTTGTTTTGTGGCCTAAAATATAATCTGTCCTGAGGAATGTTCCATGTGCACTTGAAAAGGATGTGTCTTTTGCTTCTTTTGGCTGTGTGGTTCTCTCTATATATCGTTTATTTCATCTAATGTGTTATTTTAGGCCAATGTTTCCTTATTGATTTTCTGTCCCAGTGATGTGTCCCTTGACCTAAGTGAGAGATTCAAGTCCCATATTACTATTATATTACTGTCTATTTCTTCCTTTATTTATTTAATGTTTGTTTTATATGTTTAGGTACTCCTATGTTGAGTGAGTAAGTATTTACAAATATTATATCCTCTTATTATATTGACCCCTTTTTCATTAGATAATATCCTTATCTTTTTAAATAGTCTTTGTTTTATAGGCTCAATTTGAAGGCATTCCAAAAGCAGCACCTTTTTAGTATCCTTTCCCTCTACATTTTCTGTTTTTGATTTCATATTTTACACCTTTTTATTTTGGGTATCCCTTAACTACTTATTGGACTTCTTGTGGCTCAGACGGTAAAGCGTCTACCTACAATGCAGGAGACCCGGGTTTGATCCCTGGCTCGGGAAGATCCTCTGAGAAGGTGATGGCACTCCACTCCAGTACTCTTGCCTGGAAAATCCCATGGATGGAGGAGCCTGGTAGGCTACATTCCATGGGGTCGCAAAGAGTCAGACACGACTGCACGACTTCACTTGGTCTAACTGGTTATTGAAGTTATATTGAAGTTATAGTTAATGATNGGTGATGGCACTCCACTCCAGTACTCTTGCCTGGAAAATCCCATGGATGGAGGAGCCTGGTAGGCTACATTCCATGGGGTCGCAAAGAGTCAGACACGACTGCACGACTTCACTTGGTCTAACTGGTTATTGAAGTTATATTGAAGTTATAGTTAATGATAGTACGTTTTTCTTTTCACCTTCATGTTAGCTTTTTAAGTGGCTGATCCACTGACTTTACTATATATAAGTGAGATTTTTCCTATATTTTCTTGTTTATAGTTGTGGCCTTTTCTTTTCTACTTAAAGAAGACCCTTACTATTTCTCATAAATCTGTTTTGATTGTGTTGGCTGTTTTAGTTTTTACATCTGAGAAACTTTCTCCTTCGTTTCTGAATGACAACTTTACCAGATGGAGTATTCTGGGTTACAGTTTTTTTTTCTTTCAGTATTTCAGATACATCTTGCCACTTCCTTTGGCTGGCCTGTAAATTTCTGCTGAAAAATCAGCTGATAGTCTTATGAGATTTCCGTTATATTTAGTTAGTTGTTTTTCTTTTGCTCCTTTTAAATTCTGCTTTTATTGGGTTGGCCAAAAAGTTCATTCAGGTTTTCTCATACTATCTGAAGGAACGTTGTGGCTAACCCAGTATTTTAAGCTTTTGCTGTTTGAATTAGAATATGTCTTGGTGTAGATCTCTTTAGATTCATCTTGCTTGGGAGTTTTGGTGCTTTCTGGACCTGGATGTCTGTTTCCTTCCCCACACTAAAGAAGTTTTCAGCCATTATTTTTTCAAAAATGATTTCTGCCCCTTTCTCTTGTCTTCTGGGAACTCTGTAATGCAAATGTTAGTGTACTTGATGTTGCCCATTAGACTTTGCTCATTTCTAAATATTCTTTTTTCTTCTTTTGCTGTTCTGATTGGGTTGGCTGCACCATTCTGTCTTCCGCACTGCTTATACTTCTTGCGTATCATCTAGTATGCTGTTGGGCCCTTCTGGTGCATTGAAATATGTATACTATCATGTAAGAAACGAATTGCCAGTCTATGTTCGATGCAGGATGCAGGATGCTTGGGGCTGGTGTATGGGGATGATCTGAAGGGATGATGTAGGGTGGGAGGTGGGAGGGGGGTTCATGTTTGGGAGTTCGTGTACACCCGTGGCAGATTCATGTCAATGTATGCCATAACCAATAGAATACTGTAAAGTAAAATAAAGTAAAATGGAAGCTCTAAAAAAAAAAAAAATTAAAAAAAAAAAAGTCTTGGTACAAGAAAAAAAAATTAAAAAAAATTGTTTGCCAATAAATTAAAAAAAAATTTCAGTTACTGTATTTTTCAATTCTAATCTGGTCTTTCTTATATTTTCTAATTTCTTTTTTAAAGTTCTCATTGAATTTCTCCATTCTCCTCATAAAGCATGAGCATTCTTAGGACTGCTTTTTTGAACTCTTTATCAGATAAATTACTTATCTTTTTTTCATTAGGGTGTTTTCTGGCAGTTTTATTTTTCCTTTTATATGAAACATACTCCTTGTTCTCCTCATTTTTTTTGACTTTAGATTTTTGTTTCTATGAATTAGGCAAAACAGCTGCCTCTCCTGGTCTTGAAGAATTGGCCTTATATGGGAATGTCCCCTATGCAGATTACTGTGCTTGGTGGCTTTGACTGGCCAGCTGGAGCCGGAACAGGTCCCGGCCAGGTGTGGTCCTTGGGTGAATACACCCCAGGGCAACTGGAGATGGAGCAGCCTGGGCTGGGGGCAGTCCCTGAGGAGTACTGTTCCTGTGTCCACCTTGACAGGAAGGCTGAGGCTAGGGGGAGTCCTAAGGGGCCTCAAACTGTGGTTCTTGCTGGTACTTCCAACCTCGGAGCTGACTCTGGTAATTTCCTGCCTGTTTGGCAGAACCTCTAGTGCTAGTAAATGGATTTCCTTCCTGTATAGTCCAGCCTTTTAATATATTGTTTTTTAAAATGTTATTTTATCATTGTGTCCCAGGGCAGATAAGTCTGCACTCAGGCCCCTTAGCAATATCCCTCCCTATTGTAGTTCAGAGCATCAGGATTTGGGCTCCAGGGGATACTGTGTCTCTGTCTTCCCTACCCATTTTTATCTGGCTCTTTTATTTGCAGAAACTGTATGTGAAAAATCAATTAACCCTCAGGTCTTCAGGTTGAATTGTTCTCTATGTAGGTAACGTTCTGTGTATCTGTGGAAGGACATGAATTCACAGCTCTTCCTATGCTGCCATCTTGGGACCCTGTTCCCTGATCCTAAAATTTTTTGACAAGATTTGAGAATTGGTAAATTGATTTATATCATAGAAACTCTCATAAGGAGATGTTTGATTTTTATTTACAAATGTGTCTAAATTCAGTGTTATGAAAACACTGTGTTTGTTTGATGTAAACTGCCTTCTACTGGTGTGTGCTTGTATTGATTCTTAGTGAATTGTGGTTTGAATTCAAAATAGCAAGTGCTAACCTTGATATAAATATTTTCATATTTGCATCATAAGTATGAGAATTTGCACTTTGAGCATTTCATAAATATTAATCAATTAAACTTCAGAACACTCCAGTGATCAAGATATTGTAAATCAACCTTCTGGATGAGTCTTCAAATTTTTCAGCCCACTGAGATATTCTCTGCCTTCTCTCCTCTAAAAAAGATAAGAGCCTTAATGTTGATTCATTCTTTAAAATGTGTCTCACTTTATTTTAAAAGGAATATTTTAAAATATAGTAAGTGTAGCAAAGAAAGGCTCAAGCAATTTGTACTGGGGACACACTCAATCATTTGGAGTGAATTGTAGTAGCCTATTTAGTCCGGTTTTAAGCCAGCTCAATTAAAAACAAAAGCAACATGAGTAGTGATAACAGTATCTTGAATTATCAATCTAATTATGTTTGAAGATATAATGATGAGTGTTTTGTTTTAAAAAGTCTAATAATCAAGTGATATATAGTATATCTTATCCATCAAAAGCATCAGTATTTGAGTAATGTTGGATTCATTTATTTAGTAAAGATTTTGTAATGCATCTTTATTGCGCTAGGCAAAAAGATGTAAAAAGAGAAAAAGACCATGCCTCGCCTCAAGGAGTTTACAGACCACGTCATGGCTTCCTTAGGCACATTAGCTAAAATGCAGTTAAAATTTTTGAATCCTTTTAAAAATGAAGTAGCCTCTGTGGCTGTTTCAAACTGAGATGATTATTACATTTAATGACCTGAATAAACATTATACAGTGAGTCTCTGACATTCTTGTCTTAATGTAGAAAAATACAAATAAATGTAGAACTGCAAAATCCAGAGTTGAAAAGTTAGATATACTGTTTTGGAACCAGGATGAATAATAAAAACTTAATTTCTTTAATTTGTGAAATTAAACAATTAGTAGTTTTTTTTAGGATAGATTTATTTCAGTTGTAACCTGTTTTAAATTTTTTTTTTTTTACCTGTTTTAAATTTAAAGGGGCACATAATGTATGAGGTATATCATATATTCTTTTACATTTCAATGAACATAAGTAGCTCTATATTAGTATACTAGATTGTTTTTGAGAAAGCACCTCAATATATAAGAAAATGCTAACTACTATTTCTTGAACATTAGTACTCAGAATTTATCTTTTACCAAAAATTACTGAGAAAAATAATTTATCCTGGAGAAAAGAACTTACCAAATTATTTTTTTAAACTCTGTTTTCCCTCAGTTCAGTTCAGTTCAGACGCTCAGTCGTGTCTGACTCTTTGCGACCCCATGAATCGCAGCACGCCAGGCCTCCCTGTCCATCACCATCTCCCGGAGTTCACTCAGACTCACGTCCATCGAGTCCGTGATGCCATCCAGCCATCTCATCCTCGGTCGTCCCCTTCACTTCCTGCCCCCAATCCCTCCCAGCATCAGAGTCTTTTCCAATGAGTCAACTCTTCGCATGAGGTGGCCAAAGTACTGGAGTTTCAGCTTTAGCATCAGTCCTTCCAAAGAAATCCCAGGGTTGATCTCCTTCAGAATGGACTGGTTG